>QEPC01000136.1:1260718-1271541 GCA_003113815.1 Sphenodon punctatus | reverse complement strand
CCCTTCCTAAGTCTCTCCCCCAGCTCCTGTCTCTCAGATTGTAAGCCCTAGGGGCAGGGACCGTGTCTATTTTATTACTTTGTAAAGTGCCAGGTACATTGCTGGCGCTATATAAATGTTTGTTAATAATAATAATAATAATAATTTACAGTTAGCTACCATGCCTGGCTGTAATTTTACAGTGGATACCCACTGACCAGGGATAGGTCCTTTGGCCATGAATAAACAATATGAAGGTGTACACCTCAGTTTACTTAATACCCAAACATTACGAAACTGCCAACTTTGATTTAATGACTGGGGTACATTGATATTTTCTAGGTCCTGGGGCCAATCCCCTTGAGCAAGAGAGTCTCTAATGCTTCAGGCCTTATCATTAAGAAAGCTCTGCACCTACTTACATGCCATGCCCTATGTTAGGGCTTCTTCTGCCTGAATAATACTGTTAAGCAGTAGCTGTAAGGTTTGTTTTAAGGACATACTTAAGTGGGCAGCCTCTGCAGCCAGGCCCGCTGAGGCACAAGCAGCAGAAATACTTGCCTGATCAATGAGCCCGTCAGCCCTTTCTATGTGTCCCAGGCAAGACTCATGTTGTTCTCCTTTGTACACATTCCATGCAGAGGTGACAGAGTTTAGGCCATCCCATACCCGACCAAGTGTGTCATGGCAGACATGAGGGTTCAGTACAGCCTGTAACAGGGATGCTTCCACAGATGCGCCGGAAAGTGAGAAGAGAGCACAAACATGTCCTTTTGCAAAGTAAAGGTGTATACTCCCAATGAGGCATTTACCGCCTGATTGGGGACCGCCATCAAAGGTCTGGTGAAAACACTTTAATCATTTCCTTGGTACTGGGCTGAGGATCCAAAAGGTCAGTGTTAAAAGTAATCAGGGAACAATCAGAAAGAAACGAAGGATCACCCGGGGTACCCTCCTGTATACAAGTGATGTTAAAAGGATTAGGGTGCTGAACATGTCTTGTAATGTCCAGGGTTGTAGTCAACATTACTACCAAGCGGAGGGAACCATTACTCCAAGGGAAGTAGCAATGCCCAGGGATTACAAGGGCCTTGGTTGTGAGGAAGTCCTCAAAGAGTTTCCAGTCAGATCCCTGTTTTACATTTTTCCAATGTGAGGTGGCATACTCAACTATAGTCCCATCTAATTAGTCTTTCCACTGTTCCTCCTCGTTAGTTTGGAACAAGTGAGATTTGCACCATTCGTGCAAATTATCCATAGGGCTTGGTATTAGTAAGTGGCCATCAGATTGCTTGGGAGAATTTATTTTATTTTATTTTATTTTTTTATTGAAAACTTATATCCCGCCTCTCCTGCCCAAAGGCAGCTTGGGGCGGCGAACAACATGCACAAAAACAAAAATAATAATTCAACAATAAAACATTTAAAAATAAATCTACAAATTTTAAAACAAGTAATAAAAACACACCCTCCCTCCCAAACCCCACCTCCCCCACCCTACCCGCCCCCTCGCCAAAAGCCTGGCAGAACAGCCAGGTCTTACACAAATGTCGAAACGACAGGAGGGTGGGGGCCAAGAATGTGGTTGCTGTTGCGGCATTGTGGGGTGCTGCTGAGATGATGTGGGAGCTATTTTTGGATCTGCTTGCACTGGCAACAGGGCCTCAGGCAAGGCAGTACAAGCCGAGTGCACATAGCCATAAGGGCACTTGGCTTCAGATGGGATGAAACCCAAGATCCAAGTGATTTCACACTCTCAACTACAATCTCCACGTTCTCCGCACTGCCACCATGGAATTGATTTTCTTTTATACCATGGCCAATTTTGGACCATGGAGCAATTAGCAAACTGTGGCTTAGGTTGTTGGTTAACAATTACATCACCCTTAGGATACCTAATATTGGGCAGTACTACCTTCAGCAGAGGAGCAACAAAATCATTTGGTCTTTTATCAAGATCCTCTTTCCCTGTGTCATAGGATGCACCTGGCAGAATGTATTTATGACTGTAACTGTATCCAACATAAGCATATAAATGTGGCATTAATATGGTGCTCACTGCAAAAGCAATTATAATAATTATAGCAAGCAATAGTATTAACAAACAATACATTTTTTTTAAAATGAAAGAAAGCAATGGGATGTTAAAGTCTTGCCATTAGATCAAAAGATCAGGAAGTCCATTAATTTCTTCTCCTGGACTTTGTTGTAGATGTGTTAATGAGAATCATTCGTATCTTTCAAGTAAGTGGAAATTAACTGGGTCTTCACTTCCTCGGTACTCATAATAGAACCCCACTACATGGGCTGGCCAAATAATATATGGTAGGGGGTATACCCTGTTTTTAGAGTACAGAATTACTTTTCAGAATTACGCAGTGCAGCCAAAATTGTGGGATGCTGGTGTGCCCAGTCTTTCCCTGAGTCTGCACATACTTTCTTCAGAGGATGTTTAATAGTTTGATTCATTCATTCTACCATGCCTGAGCTTTGTGGCCGATATGAAATGTGCAGTTGCCCCAAATTCTTCTATTGCTTATTTGCTTCTATCCAGCTCCTTGCTCCTGACACTGAAACACTGTGCCACTGCTAGCACATTTTACTCCGTCACTGTTCACTATTATTTGTACATTTACTTCCCCAACTTAACTACGTAGTACGTACTGTTTATTCAACCTGACACAAATCATTGGAAAACTATCTTTCAAGAATACTTATTTAGCTCTGCTTCTGCAAAGCATGGTAAGTTCCCTTTTTTTCTAACTGTTCCCCGCACAGCAGGGCAAAATTTATAGCAACATATATTTTATTTCCAAACAAACAAACTACAAAGCATAGATAAACAAGTGGTAATGAGAAGATCAACTGAAAGCCTGCCTTTTGGGAAGACCATTGTAGTTACATCACATCATTCCGCACTAACTATGCACTGGAGAGTACAGAATAATGTGGACAACACAGAGTCTTTTCATGTTTACCTTTTTTTTTTTTTTTTTTTTTTTTTGCCCATGGGGCAATCGCTGTGTGATCTGAAGATGATGCCCTGCCGCTCGGGGAGCTTCCAATGACTACCAGTGCTGCCAGAGAACCTCTCTTTCTCCCTGGCACCCCCACATAGAAACATGCCCTGCTGCTGCCGCCCCCACTCCTGCCAAACTACCACCTGCTCGACTGTCTGCTCCTCTGATGCCACCTGCTGCCAGAGAGCCTCTCTGGCACCCCCCCACAGAAACATGCCCTGCTGCTGCTGCTGCTGCTGCTGCTGCTGCTCTCGCTCTCACTCCTGCCAAGCTTCCACCTGCCTGCTCCTCTGATGCCACCCGCCACCTGCTGCCAGAGACTCTCTCCCTCCCTCCCTCTCTCTGGCACCCCCCACAGAAACATGCCTGGCCCCTGGCTGTTCCACCTGTGGTGCTGTCTGCAAACAGATATACGCTACCATCCAGTCGCAGGAACCATCATCAAGGTTCTGGGACCATCGTTCCAGTCACGGGGGGCTGTTATTCCACTGCATCCTGAAGCTGCCATTCCAGTCCCAGGAACCATCATCGAGGTTCTAGGGTCGTCGTTCCAGTCACAGAGGGCTGTCATTCCACTGCATCCTGAACCAGCCACTCCAGTCCCAGGAACCATCAACTTCTCAAGCAGGCTCTCTAAAGTCACAGATTTCATTTAGGGGGAAATATCTTATCTTGTGTGCTCGTTTTAATGCTCTCCCCTTCGAGGTTCTGGAAGGGCGCTTCAGCGGTATTCCATTTCTTGACCACCTGTGCCCTTTCGATCAGCTTTCAGTTGTAACGACAGAACATGTTCTCCTTAGTTGTCACCTATATGATTACATTGGGGAAAAATATCTGCACCCATTTTTTACCAAATTTCCGGGGAGATCAGACTCATGTTTGTTGAGTCTGCTTTTGAATAGCTCTTCTGCTCAACTGAATGGGGCTTGGCCTATTTTCTGATTGAAGCTTTTACATTGCGTAAATGCTTTTTAGAATATAAAATGCCGATTGGGGACTGTAAACTATGATTTGGGTTATGATACTGGATGTGACCTTATGAGTTATAGCAGATTAGCTGTAGTATTATTGTTTATTGGTTGTTGCTTTTCTACAGAGTCTTAGGATTCTCTTAAAACTGTATATTTGTTTTTATATGTTTTTATTCTTGCATTTTATTTTCATTTTTTATATCTATGTGAATTTATTGGTTGGTTGGGTTTTTTTCTTTTGATCATGTACTTGTTTTTTTTAAAAATTGCAATGGCCCTTGGCCACGCACAATAAACAATAACAACAACAACTTCTCAAGCTCCTCTAGTATAGAAGGCACCCGCTGCTGCCTGCTGCCAGAGAGCCCCTCTCTCTCTCTCTCTCTGGCACCCCCTTGTAGAAACATGCCCTGCTGCCGCCACCGTCACTGATACTCCTGCAAAGCTGCCACTTGCTTGCCTAGTGCCCACTCCTTTGATGCCGCACGCTGCCACCTGCTGCCAGAGAGGCCCCCCCCTTCTCTCTCTGGCACCCCCACATAGTTCCATCTAACTCTTTCTAGGACTATGAGATAATTCCATGCGAGGATAGAAGTGCGGGCGACGTGGCGAGAATGTTTGGAGTCAGTATGAAGAACCTTGTTTTCGAAGTAGAAATCTGCTGCTCATGCCCATTTACAAGGAAGAATATAATATTTCTTACGAGGCAGCAACCTGCTGCTCATGCACATGCAGAGAGAGAGAGAGAGTCCCTGCTGCTAGAATGAGAGAGACACTCCCGCCCATGGCGTCACCTGCAGTACATGACCAGAGAGAGAGGGTCCCGAGTCCCCACTGCCTGTCAGAAGCAGCACAGAGTGGTAAAAGACTGGACAGGTCAAAATCAGCTAGTAACAAATATAACTTTTATAATAACTTTTTAAAACACATTTTAACTATGAACAAAATAAACATTTGCATTATAACAAGGCATAGAAAAATAACTCCGGCTTCTTCGGGCCTATCCCTAGGAACATGGGGAATAGGGGACAATTGTGCATGGGACCGAGGCATAGGGATGTCATCGACCTCTGTCCCATGTCACCTCGCAATGTCCAGGGCCCCCAACATGGACTTCTTCCATGCCACCAGGGACTGGAGGAATGCCTCAACTGTGTCCTTTTCAGTATGTATGTACTGTGTATAAACCTGACCCTGCTGCTCCCTGATCTGGAGCTCCTGGAATCGCTCCACCAGCCTGTCCTCAACATCCCTCATGTGGGCCTTGAAGCCCTTAATATATTTTTTGGAGAGCCTCGGCAGCAACTCCCGAAATGCCCTAACTTCAGGGGTGTCCTCTTCCCATGGGGCTGGTGAATCATCTGAGGAGCTAGAGGGGGAAGGACTGGGATTGCGCCTCTTCTTGTGTGATTTCCTCCCTTCCTCCGCCCGATGGTCCTCCCTGCTCCTGATGCTCCTGTCAGCATGAGAGACATCCCTCCTCACCTCGATGAGGTGGACTGTCTCATAGGGATGTGCGAATGCAGTTTGGAAGTTCAGAGTTCGGGCCAAACTCGGCCTGTTCGGATGACCAAACCGAACCCTCGAACGGCCAAACAGTTCGGAAAATTGTGGATGAGTTCGGGGGTGGGAAAAACGTGACTGGAAGTGGGAAGCAGCTGAGGAGCAGACTTTCTGCCACCAGGTGTGGAGACCAGGGGTGGTTTCAGGGTCAAATGATACCGATACCGAAAAAAAAATCCAATTCGGTTTTGGTTTCGGTATCGATAGTACTATTTTCGGCTGTTCGGCCAAATTCAGCCGAACCAAACTCCGCCGAACCGAACAGTCAAACCCGAACTCGGGTTTCGGACCGAACGTCCAAACCGTGTTCTGTTCGCCCATCCCTACTGTCTCGATGTGGGAAATCAGCCCTGATGTGGTCCCCTGCATCCCCCTCTTAATCTTTTCGTCGCAGATATAAAGAGCATAAAAAGACAGGAACATAAGAAGTGCCGTACTGTGTCAGACCAATGGTCTATCAAGCCCCGCCTGCATTCTGTCTTCACAAATGAGTAGCTGGCCAATCTCTCTCTCTGTGGGGGACTTCCTAACACGTCATAGGGCAATCCATTCCCTGTTGTTCCAGTACCCGTGCCTTACCTTGCATTGTGCGAATCCACCTTTGGGGGTATAGAAATACTTCCATACCGTGGACCTTGGTGGCCTGGTTTGGCCCTGTGATGTCCACCTTGATGGGCTTTCGGCACCAGCAGCAGCACATTCTCTGAAACAGGAACACATAAACACCTACATAATATCATGCATTCATGGTGATGCCTCTAGTCATTCCCAGACCAATACCCATAATCTCACACCAAGTGGATAGATGGTGCTGCTGCCTACTCGCCTCTTTCCCTTTCTCCCATGTACACCACCACCACCTGGGGTACTGTAGTGTCTGCAAGTTGAGACTCTGGCTGCTACTGATGCTGAAAGAGCCCATCTCTCTCTCTCTCTCTCTCTCTCTCTCTCTGGCAGACCATGAAATAAGACACGTGAAAGTCCTGCTCCTCCACTGCCACCCACTGATGGCTGGCCCACTACACATGTCTGACTACCCACCCACCTGCACACCAGCAAGCTCGCTCTAAAGGATAGTTATCTTCTTGTCCTCAAAGTTATATGGAAGAATAAATAAATAAAAATAAATTGTACAAGCCTGGCAGTGGCACCTCCTTTGCCCTCCTCCTCCTCTGGTGAGGAGCCCACCTCCACCACCTCATGAGATGGTCCAGCCTGAACCTCCATGATTTATTCCACCTCCACCTTGACCTTCCTCCTCAGGTTTTTCTGACTACCACTGCTGCTTCCTTCACCTTCCATCCTCAGATTCCTCGCACAGACAGACAGACACACACACACACACACTGCACACAGCTAGTCACAACAGAGCAGACACACACAAGTTCACAACCAAGCAGCCACACGCAGACACCACACAGCCAATCAAACTACTGTTTCCGATTTTGGGGCTTGTGAGATCACGATACCAAATATCAATATTGATAATGAATAAGTTATCAAAACCAATATCTTCATTTGAAACCGGTACCTGTATCAATAACAAAAATAATAAAAATGACGTTGTTGTAATGATAATGATAAAACAACACATTTTAATAACTACAACAATAATGGTAACAAAAAAATGACATTGGGCCCTGGTGCACATCCCTAGAAAGCCTATCATAAAGAAGATTTCTACTGAATATGGGGAAACTTGCCTTCATAAGTTTGATTCTCCATACCTTGTGGTATGGAGATTCAAACTTATGAAGGTCTTTGAATGACAGGATAGAGACAATGCACTTGTACTTGCAAAGGGAGCCAGTTCAGAGCATGGAATACTTGAGTTAGAGCATGATTCTATATACAAGGGGAAAAGGGCTCTTTGAATACAGAAGACAATGATAAAACAAGGCAAACTTGTGAAAAAAAACCTTAAAATAAATAGTAGCTCTACTACTCTCTTTGCCAACCCAGAGTAATAATCTGCCAAAGCACCAACTACCAGTAAAGATCTAATCAGAGAAGACACCTATGTATAAAATGAATAATAAAAATATAGATCTATCAAGGGCTGGGAGAGACCTCATAGATTACCAAGGCAGGATTAACATAGGCCCTTTTTACACAAGATGTGCCCGCTCATACCCACGCAGATCCACTGTGTGGGCATGAGTGGGTGTTTCCCGTGTAACTGCTGCAGCAGGTGGGTGGGGGTGTGTGCATGATCCCGTGGTACACCCACCTCCACCCATAACCCACCCATGGAGCAATTGGCCAGAATGGCAATCGCTCCATGTGTGGAGATGCGTGAAGATGTGTGTGCACCTGTGTACTGTTGCCCCCACACCAGTGCGCACAGCCATTCCCTCCCCACCTCCCCCCCCCCACACACACACACCATGGCCCATTTAAAAAGGGCCTTGGACCTAACCTAAACCATACCCATCAGATACTGTGCTTGCGGTCTTGGTCGACGACCTTCTTTGTGATTTAGATCAGGGTCATTCAACCCTACTAATTTTGTTAGATCTGTCAGGTGCTTTTGATACCGTTGACCATGAGAAGTTGGTTGACTCACTTGTGGGATTGAGCTGGAGTGGGCGGGATTGTCCTTGACTGACTCCGCTCCTTCCTGGCCAGGAGAACTCAGCGTGTAGTGCTTGGGGATTGTTCTTCATCCCCATGGAACCTTGCGTGTGGTATCCCGCAAGGTTCTATCCTGTCTCCACTCTTGTTCAATGTGTATATGCAGCCACTTGGTGAGTTCATGAGATGGTATGGGGTGTAGTGTCATCAGTATGATGATGAGACCCAACTCTGCCTCTCGTTTTCATCTGACCCAGACCCAGCAGTCTCGGTGCTTACCCAATGTCTGGTGGCTGTTGGGGATTGGATGAGGGTGAGCCGACTGAAGCTGAATCCCGACAAGATGGAGGTGATGGTGGTGGGAAGGGCAGTGGATGTGGTGGTTCCCATCACTGATGGGGTCCGTAGTCTGGGCGTGTTCCTTGATCCGCAGCTCTGCCTGGATTTCCAGGTGGGGACTTTGGCAAAGAGTGCGTTTCACTAATTACATCTGGTGCAACAGCTTTGGTCGTATGTTTCAGATAGTAACCTGGCCACAATTACTCATGCTTTCATTACCTCGAGATTGGATTATTGCAACGCACTCTATGTGGGGCTACCTATGATGACGGTCCAGAGACTGCAACTAGTGCAGAATGCTGCGGCCTGTCTCCTTGCGAGGACGGGTCACCATGAGCACATTACACTGCTGCTCTGGGCTCTGCTCTGGCTGCCTATAATTCTTCTAGGCCTGATTCATGGTGTTAGTTTTGAGCTATAAAGCCCTATATGGCCTTGGCCCAACTTACCTGCGGGACTGCCTTGCTCTCCGCACTCTGGAATGGCCTCTGCGGACCGCTGGGGGCGCCCTTCTTGAGGTCCCCCATGTAGCTCAGGAGGCCACTATGGAGATGGTGTTTTCGGTGGCTGAACCTAGGCTGTGGAAATCCCTACCGGTGGAGGCCTGGGTGGCCCTGGATCTCCCCTCTTTCCGTCGTATGTGTAAAACCTGGCAGTTCCGCCCAGCTTTTGGCGAGGGAGATGGGGTGTAGGGTGGGATGGGGGGAGGGGGGAAGTTTTGGTTTTGTACTTTCCCTTTTAATTGTATTTTATGGTTTTATTGATTTTATATGTTTTAACATTGTAAGCCTTCCCAGCCTGCTTGGAGCAGAAGGGGCAGGGTATTAAATGATATTAATTAATTAATTAAATAATATTCAGCTTCCTCTTATAAACTCCGCATGAAAGTGATTCTACATCAGCAATTTGTTCCATTGCCCAAGTGTTCTTACTAAGGTTTAAGTCTACTTTTTTGCAGCTTAAATCCATTTCCCCATGTCCTTCCTTCAGTGAAAATCTTCTTTATAATTAGGGTTGCCATACCTCCCCTTTAATCCAGAATGCTTATGAAAAATACATGGTGCAGGGCTACATTGGTTTCAAATACAGGAGAGGAAAGCACAGAACACACAATATTAATATTTTCCTCTTAAAAAAGAATCCTATAACTCCCGCAGTAAGTGTTTGAGCCTGAAAACTCCTTATGAAAAATACATGGTTCAGGGTTGCATTAGTTCCAGTGCAGTCCTGCACCCTGTATTTTTCATAAGCATCCTGGATTAAAGGGGCGGTATGGCAACCCTATTTATGATAGGCTTTCAAATATTTAAAGATTGTTATCATTATCCTCCCCACCTTAGTCATGTTTTTTCAGGCTAAACATAGCTAGCTCCTTCAAATCCTTTATCACCTTTGTTCTCCAGATTGTCTGGATCTTGCCTCTGTAACCATCACCTGCCACTGCTACTATCCATTGAAACCATAAAGGAAGATTCAGGAAACACAACGGCTACAGAATTTTCTAAATTACCACAAGCCCGATTCTGTTCAAATTAAATGTAAAACTCATCTCTCCCAGTGACTTTCTTCCAGTAAATTTCTTCTACCCAGAAACCCCAACTAATCAATCTCTTTTAATAAGCTTCTGGGTGGGATTCAGATTGTTGACTTTAACATGTAAAGCCCTGATTAACTGAGAGATCACTTCTTTTCCACAGAAGTACCACCTCCTGCTCCCACACAAACCTCTGCTTCCCTTTTCCTAGTCACCAAATAAGAATTTTATTATGTTTATTAAATACCCTGAGCAACACTTGGTGGTGGTGAAGAGCTATTTCAATGATTGTTATTTTATTCCTATTTTATTACATAAAGTATCTGCAGAACTCACTCATGTTTCAACAATTCAGGAGTATTGCCATGGGTTCAAACGTTCCTACTGCAATGTCCTCTCTTAAATGAATTACAATTCATCCAGTACTTGTTGCAATATTAATAGAAAAACGGGAAATCAATGAGTCTTTTGTTTCCAAAAGAGTTTTCAGGCTCAAACCCGTACGATTCTTTTTTAAGAAAGAGAAAAATATGAATATTGTGTGTTCTGTGCTTTCCTCGCCTCTATTTTATTTTGTAATCCCCATAGGACAGAACCACGTTTTGATAAGGTATTTTATACATAGCTTTTTAAAATCAGATTTCAAATTTATTTATTTATTTATTTATTTTTTTAAATTTATACCCCGCCCCCTCCTGCAACGCAGCTCGGGGCGGCTTCCAACAATAAACAATAAAACATTAAAATTCCTTTTAAAATATTAAATATAAAATGTATCATATAAAACAGGGCTAGAAAAATAACAAATAAATAAATGGGCGGGGGACTAAAATCATCCCCCCC
>QEPC01000136.1:1235273-1257529 GCA_003113815.1 Sphenodon punctatus | reverse complement strand
CCCCCCCTTACCTACAACCCCCACCCTGCCACCCTAGCCCTGTACAAAGAGCCCACACAATAATAATACCAGCCCCCTGCCACCCCCTGCAGCCCCAAAAGTGCCCCAAAATGTGTGACAATCACTTCTACTGGCAAACTAGTGTAAGTTCAGTGTTTTTTAACTATTCAAAGTGAGAGAGAGTGTACTTTGTAAGTGTAGCTTGTTAATAAGACTTCTGGATTTTGTTTCTTTATTTAAGGCAATGATTAATTGAATGATTAACTGTCTATTTTCATGAGTATATTTTTAGGGGGGAAATGACTACCCGCTCAACCCTTAGATTAACGTGCCTAAATCCCATTCTGCATTGTTCAGCACAGTTCTCAGTCCTTTCCATTTTCAAAATTACTCTTAGGAGTTTTTTGGACTCTTTTTTTTTTTTTGAGCTATAAGTTCAGTTATCTTTGCCATAACTTTATTCCAAATTCTGAGGGGTGGTGAGTATTCCTGTCCCTATTGATGTTAATGAGAGAAGCCTAAAGATTAGAGTCTGAACTGAGGCGTGAAAATGAATGTCATGAAAAATATATTCTAAATTATCTTTCATAATTTCATCATTATTTCACAATTATCATACTGATGTTTTCAAAATATCTTCATACTACTTGAAAATAGTCATAAAAAGCTGGCTGACTTCTTTAATGGGACATTGGCAATGACTACAGCTTGTATGTGTCACAGTTCCTTCTAAAAAGTAGGAAGTAGTTCAGATGATACCTTTTATTGGGCCAAAGTCTGTTGGTGAAAAGGAAGCTTATAGACGCTCACCAACAGACGTTGGTCCAATCAAAGTTTATTTAGACTCTAAACTACTTTGTCTCCATTTCTAAAACTAGGTGGCACTGTAGAACTAGCTGTTTTTCAGCCCATCCAGAATTCTATTCAGAGGGAGCTATTTCTTTCTTCTGGTCAAAGTATGTTCTTGGGAGGGAATAATTACCTTGCTGAAAGATGGGTGCAAGGCCATACTATGTAAATAATGTGCTGAGGAGCTGGAGATAACTTCATTATATACTGAAGAAATGAAGGAAGACTAATGTAATAGTCCAATTCTGAACCCATTGAAGTCAATGGCAAAAGTCCCTTTGACTTCATGGGTGAGGATTTCACCCTACACTATGAAAACCTGCATAGAGGTGATGTTCCTTGCAATTAGGGAATAAGTTGGTATTTATTTATTTACTTATTTAAATTTGTTATCCTGCCCTTCCCTAAAAGGCTCAGGGTGGTAGTACTGGTTATAGCACAATAATGTCTGATTTACCACAGAGTGGCATTAAGAACATAAGTGCCATACTGGGTCAGACCAATGGTCCATCTAGCCCAGCATCCTGTTTCCGACAGTGTCCAATCATGGTGGCTTGGGAGAAGCACCAACAGGGCACAATGGGGGGTCTATTCCCTGTTGTTTCCCCCCAGCTCCCGTCATGTTCCCTGATCCTCTAAGCCAGCCTGTGTGAGGGGGGTGGCAGAGAAAACACCATTATAAATTATTATTTTTTCTTTTCAAGAAAGGACCCGATCTCTCTGTATTTGATATCAGGGGTGCAACTCCCATTGCACAGGAAATCAAAAGTGCTCCTTTACATAGGCTGTTCCACCAGGCTTTTGGTGAGGGAGATGGGTACGGTGGGAGGTTTGAGGGTTAGGGTGAGGCTGTATCTTTTGCTTACTTTTTTAACATCCCCCTTGGTGGATTGTATTGTTTTGTGTTTATATATATATATATATATATATATTTGTAAAAATATTTTGTAAAATAATTTCTAAAAATAAGTAAATAAATTTCATATCCAAAAATAATTCATCACTTATACTTTGTATTTCAAGTGTAATAACACTTTTCTCATGTGCTGTACGTAGGCTGACATATTTCTCCTCTCCCGCAAATCATTTACCCAACCCATAGAGGTGATGTTCCTTGCAATTAGGGAATAAGTTGGTATTTATTTATTTACTTATTTAAATTTGTTATCCTGCCCTTCCCTAAAAGGCTCAGGGTGGTAGTACTGGTTATAGCACAATAATGTCTGATTTACCACAGAGTGGCTTTAAGAACGTAAGTGCCATACTGGGTCAGACCAATGGTCCATCTAGCCCAGCATCCTGTTTCCGACAGTGTCCAATCATGGTGGCTTGGGAGAAGCACCAACAGGGCACAATGGGGGGTCTATTCCCTGTTGTTTCCCCCCAGCTCCCGTCATGTTCCCTGATCCTCTAAGCCAGCCTGTGTGAGGGGGGTGGCAGAGAAAACACCATTATAAATTATTATTTTTTCTTTTCAAGAAAGGACCCGATCTCTCTGTATTTGATATCAGGGGTGCAACTCCCATTGCACAGGAAATCAAAAGTGCTCCTTTACATAGGCTGTTCCACCAGGCTTTTGGTGAGGGAGATGGGTACGGTGGGAGGTTTGAGGGTTAGGGTGAGGCTGTATCTTTTGCTTACTTTTTTAACATCCCCCTTGGTGGATTGTATTGTTTTGTGTTTATATATATATATATATATATATATTTGTAAAAATATTTTGTAAAATAATTTCTAAAAATAAGTAAATAAATTTCATATCCAAAAATAATTCATCACTTATACTTTGTATTTCAAGTGTAATAACACTTTTCTCATGTGCTGTACGTAGGCTGACATATTTCTCCTCTCCCGCAAATCATTTACCCAACCCATAGAGGTGATGTTCCTTGCAATTAGGGAATAAGTTGGTATTTATTTATTTACTTATTTAAATTTGTTATCCTGCCCTTCCCTAAAAGGCTCAGGGTGGTAGTACTGGTTATAGCACAATAATGTCTGATTTACCACAGAGTGGCTTTAAGAACGTAAGTGCCATACTGGGTCAGACCAATGGTCCATCTAGCCCAGCATCCTGTTTCCGACAGTGGCCAATCATGGTGGCTTGGGAGAAGCACCAACAGGGCACAATGGGGGGTCTATTCCCTGTTGTTTCCCCCCAGCTCCCGTCATGTTCCCTGATCCTCCCTGGCTAATAGCTGCTAATGGACCTATCTTCCAGAAACTTGTCCGAACCTCTTTTAAACTCAGCTATAGTACTGGCCCTTACCACAGCCTCTGGCAGTAGATTCCACAACCCAATTATACACTGAGTGAAAACATATTTTCTCTTATTTGTTTTAAACTTGTCACCCATACGTTTCATGGCGTGTCCCCTAGTTCTAGTACTAGCTGAGAGGGTAAATAATAATTGCTCCTTGTTTATTAGTTCCACACCACTCATGATTTTATAGGCCTCTATCATATCTCCTCTCAGTCGTCTCTTCTCCAAGCTGAAGAGCCCCAACCTACCAAGCCTCTCCTCATACGGCAGCCCTTCCATGCCCTTGATCATTTTTGTTGCCCTTCTCTATATCTTTTCTAGTTCAGCTATGTCTTTTTTGAGATGGGTGACCAGAACTGCACACAGTATTCCAGGTGTGGTCGCAACCTTGATTCATATAGAGGCATTATGATCTCCTCAGTTTTATTCTCTATCCTCTTCCAAATAATTCCTAATATTCTGTTTACTTTTTTGACTGCTGCTGTGCACTGCGCTATGGATTTCATTATATTGTCCACAACCACCCCCAGATCCTTTTCTTGAGTGGTAACTCCTAGCTTAGTACCCAGCATTGTGTACGCATGGTTTGGATTATTTTTCCCTACGTGCATCACTTTGCACTTGTCCACATCAAATCTCATTTGCAATTTAGATGTCCAGGCATTGGCATAACTGAAAATGCATTCTTTAGACCAACTTCATTAACTTATTTTAAACTAAGCTTTCATGAAATTTAGATAGGCCTGGTAAATTTAAAGGTGCAATCTTTCAAAAGTAAAAGTCTTTTTTTGTGAGTAGACAGTTTAAATCACTTTCAGCATAGCCAGGGAAATTCTGTATCAGACCAAGTTTAAGGCTGGTTTTACATGAGCACGTTAAATCAAATTGACTTTTATGTTAATGAGCATGTTAATTCATTAACATGCTCATTAACCCTCCTCTCCCCCCCCCCCAACAACAACTGACCCATCGGGGGCAGGGGCAGCAGCGTGAGCAGCAGGGCCAGGTCCGGGCCCATCAGAACCATGAGTTGCTGGCCCTCTATGTCCATCTCTCCCTCCTCCGGTTGGAGGAGGGGACGGGGACGGTGCTCCAGAGGGGACTTCTGGCCCAGGGGGGCCAAAGGCAGCCGGTGGCCCAGCTGTGCCGCAGGTGCGCACCATAGGCAATGCACCTAAGGGCCGCACCCAAGGGCTCTTGGGTGTGGCCCTTGGCAGGGTCGGGGTGGGTAACTGTGATTGAGGGGATACTGAAGGTTATGGGGGGAAGTATTTTAGTTAAAGATGGGGAGATATGGGTGCGCATGAGGAATAAAGGCGTCCATGGATGGGGCATGAGGAATAAAGGCCAGCGCCGCCAGGAAGGTGGTGCTGGTGATTTGGGAAACTGGCCTCCTGTCTGATTGGAGCGTGAATTTAAAGTGAGTGCAGGTGTAAGCGGTGGAAGTGTGTTGAGCCGCCCCATGAGTCTGCACTGTTCCTTGTTCCTTATTCCTATGAGAGATTGGGTCTGTGAGAGAGAGTGTGGTGTGTGTGGCCCCTTACCCCCCCCTTTCCTTTCCTACTATTCTGGACCTGCGCTAACAGAGGTAAGTGCCCCTTTTCCCCTCTCCAGTGGGACCCTGTGCACACCTATCCCTGGTGTCCCCACTCTCCATGTCTCCCGTCCCCCGTTGTCCTCAGTCCGCCTGGGCGAGTGTACCCTGGGGCAAACCTTGGTTCCCCCTCAACTCAGTGGCGCCCTATGATGATAGAGGCCTGTTCTCCTTAATTGGAGGTAAAGGCCACAATACTATCCTGATGGGCATTCTCCCACATACGCTCCCTGCCCTGAGCTGGGGAAACCTTGGTAGTGTGTGTGTGTTGTGATCAGCTCCTGCCCCCTCCCCCGTTACACAGAGGGGGATATGGGGCTTGGGGGAGGGAGTAGGGTGTATGGCCTTCTCCCTCAGTAGGAGAGGTGGAGAGAGACCAAGGGGGTGGTAACAGACTTTCTGGTGGGAGAGGAGAGTCAGGGGGTGGGGGGGTGGAGGTTTTGGGTGGGTGGGTGGACTATGTCTCCTGATGAGATGGGGAAGCATAACCCAAATGGTAGGCAGGGGGGACTCCCTGTGAGAGGGGGGAGTCTCAGGGGTGGGGGGGAAGTAGGGAGGAATATGTTGGGAAGGAAGAGGAGGTAGGATTCTCCCTCTCACCCTGGGCAGGACAGCTGGGGAGGGGGGGCTGGGAGGCAGCTGGGGGGGGNTAGGGAGGGATATGTTGGGAAGGAAGAGGGGGAGAGGGTTCTCCTTCGCACCCTGGGCGGGACAGCCGGGGTGGTGGTGGTGTAGCCGGGGGGGTAGGCGTGGCTATCGGGGTCGTGACAGGCCAGGGGAGGTATGGTCTCAGGGGCAGGGAAGGGAGAGTGGTGAGGTGGGATAGGTGCTTAGTGCACGTCCCACTTACTTCTCACCCAACAGATGAGCAGGTGGAACATGGTCAGGGGGCCCCTAGTCTGGTTTTAGTGCTGTTGAATGCGAGATCGGTGGCAAATAAGGCAACAACAGTCCAGGAGGTAATCCTGGACCAGGCCGCCAATCTCGCATGTATCATGGAAACTTGGCTGGACAATGAATTGGGGCCAATTCTGGCTCATCTTGTTCCAGTCAGGTATTCCGTGCAGCACCAGCCGCGGCCGGAGGGACGGGGGGGCAGTGTTTAAAGAGGGGTGGTCTGTGTGGAGGTATCCGGTGTGATCCATGGTAGGTATTGAAGGCCTCCATCTTGTGTTTGATTTGCATGGGGACAGTTTGGGAGTGCTGCTGATATACTGTGCACCTACCAGTACAGGGCCTCCCTGTAGGCTGTCCGAGGTGGTGTTGCGGTCCCCAAGGGCGATAGTCCTTGGGTACCTCAACATTCACACCGACGCAGTTCTTGGGGAAGCCGAGCATGAGTTCATGGCCACCATGGGCCTGTCCCAGAGGGTCAACAGCCCGACACATCTTGGAGGACATACTTTATATCTCATTTTTTGCACTGGCCTTGAGGCGGGTGGTCCGTTAATAGGGGAGATATTAGCTGTACCCTTGTCATGGATGGACCATTACCTCCTGCAGACCTCCCTTCTAGCACATGTCTGTCCCCGGAAGGGTGCGGAACCTATTAGGATGGTCCACCCCGGAGGTTGTTGGACCCAGTGTAGTTTCTAGGTGCTCTGGGGGAGCTACCCACTGACCTTGACAACCGTCACATCAATGACCTTGTCAGGCTGTGGAACACCTTGCTGATGGAGGCCATTGATCAAATGGCTCCCAGGCGTCCATTGCCCAGGCAGAGGCTTTGCAGGCCTCCTTGGTTCTCTGAGGAGCTGCAGATGCTGAAGCAAGAGGGGCAATGGTTGAAGCGACGGAGACGTCATTCTCAGGCTGAAGCTGACAGATTGCGGCATAGAGCTAGTTTATGAGCCTATGCCATGGCTATGTGGGTGCAAAGAGGGAATTCTTTGCTGCCCTCATAGCATCCGCAATATCCCGTCCGGCAGAGCTGTTCTGGGATGTACGGGGGCTGGTCAGTCCGGCTTCCTTCAACCCTGGAGTTGAGCCATCATTAGCCTGCTGTGACCATTTTGCAGATTATTTTGCAGAGAAAATTGCTCATATTCACCAAGACCTTGATGCCACAATTAATACAGTGGAGGAGGTAGAGGTGGTAGAAACCCCAACTTGTACGATTTTGTGGGATCAATTTCAGTCGGTGACACCCGCTGACGTGGTGGAGGTGCTGGGGGCTGTTCGAGCCACCTCTTGTGAACTAGATCCATGCCTGTCCTGGCTGATTAAGAGCTGCTGGGAGACAATGGGGCCATTGCTGGCTGGGGTGGTCAATGCCTCCCTACGGGAGGACAGTGTGCCGAGCTGCTTCAAGGAGGCGGTGGTACAGCCACTGCTCAAGAAACCATCGCTTGATGTTGACTCCCCTGCCAGCTATCGGCCTGTCTCTAACCTTCCCTTTTTAGGGAAGGTTATTGAACAGGTAGTGGCTCAGCAGCTCCAAGGGCATCTCAACTGCGTCAGTTATCTGGATCCCTCACAGTCTGGCTTTTGTCCGGGGCATAGCACCGAGACCGCATTGGTGGCTTGGTGGATGATCTGCGCCAGGAAAAGGATAAGGGTTTATTGACCCTTTTGCTCCTATTAGACCTGTCAGCTGCATTTGATACCATTGACCACAAGATGTTGGTGATGCACCTGCGGGACAGTGCAGGGGTGGGCGGGATCGTTCTTGAATGGTTCCGCTCATTCCTGACCAGGAGAACTCAGTGGGTGGTGCTCAGTGATTATTTTTCATCTCACCGAGACCTCTCATGTGGGGTCCCACAGGGTTCTGTCTTGTCCCCTCTCCTGTTCAACGTGTACATTCAGCCACTCGGTGAGGTGATCAGGGGGTATGGGGTGAGGTCTCATCAGTATGTGGATGACACCCCACTGTACCTCTCATTTTCAACTGACCCAGGCCCGGCTGTCTCGGTGCTTACCCGATGTTTGGCAGCTGTGGGGAACTGGATGAGGACTAATTGACTGCAACTGAATCCTGACAAGACGGAGGTGATGTTAGTGGGTAAGTTGATGGAGGTGACGGTCCCCTCGGTTGAGGGGGTTTGTCCACCATTGGCTTCCCAGGTGCAGAACCTGGGGGTGCTCCTCGATGCGCAGCTGCGCCTGGATTTCCAGGTGGTGGCTGTGGCAAGGAGTGCCTTCCGCCAGTTACATCCAGTGCGGCGGCTTCAGCCACTGGTTTTAGTTCCAGATCTGGCCACAATCATCCATGCTTTAATCACCTCTCGGTTAGACTACTGTAACATGCTCTATGTGTGGCTACCTAAGGTGACGGCTTGGAAGCTGCAGCTGGTGCAGATTAGAATGCGGTGACCCGGCTCCTGGTGGGGCTGGGTCGCCAAGAGCACATTACGCCAGTGCTCCGATCTCTGCACTGGCTGCCAATAGTCTTCTGGGACCAATTCAAAGTGTTGGTTTTGACCTATAAAGCCTTACACGGTCTGGGCCTCACTCCCCAGGCTCCGAACTGGCCCCTGCGGCCATCTGGGGGTGCCCTGTTGGAGGTCCCTCGGGTTTCCTGGGGGGCCACGCAGGACAGGACGTTCTCAGTGGCCATGCTGCGCCTCTGGAATTCCCTCCCGGTGGGGACCTGTCTGACCCCGGACCTCTCAGTTTTCCATGGGAATTGTAAGACCTGGCTGTTTCGTCAGGCATTTGGCAAGGGAGAAGGGTGGGGGTGGTGGGTTGAGGCGGGGGGATTGGGGGTTTTCTCCTCATTTTTACTATTTTTACTATTATGATGTTTTTATATGTTTTATTGTATTTTGTTGATTTTGATTTTGTTAGCCGCTCCGGGCTGCCTGGCAGGAGGGGCAAGGTATAATTTTTTAAAATAAATAAATAAAATAAATGAGCACATTCATTCATATTGGTTACTTAATTTGAGGTGGTCGTTCAGGATTTACTGTTTACACAATCATTTTTAAGGCGAATTAATATTTAATGTGCATTTGCAGTAGGGGTGTGCACTTTGTTTTCATTATATTGATAATGATAAAGTTCTTCATTTTCGTTTTAGTTATCGTTATTGCAATAACAATAATGAAGTTAAATAACAAAATCAGTAATGATAACAAAAGTGGTTATTGATTTCGTTATTGCCTGGCAGGTGTTTTTGGGAGGGAAATATGAAGAGGGGAGGAAGGAGCAGACATCTCGGAGTCAGAAACAGTGTTGAACTCTTGAACTGGGCCTGTGATGGGAGGACCTGATGGATGTAATCGCTGGCCAATGAGCAGTGCAAGCAGGTCCCAGGCAGTTGCATAGTACCTTGTGATTGCTCAATGCCTCCTCCCTCTTAGAGCCAATCATGAGAGGCCCTGGGAAAGGCACTGCAACCCTTTATATTGCAGGTCCAGGCTTTGACTCTTGTTCTGTGTTAGCTCTTGCTGTGTCAGGTTACATTTAAAGAAGTCTGGTGCAGCTTACACTAAAAATCTTCCCCAGTCCTCAGTGTTATACCTTACCTTTCCTTATACCCTTTATTTAACCTTTTCCCTTCCCTGTCAGTCTCCCCCAGACTGACAGACAGACAGATATACCCTATCGTTTTTTCTTTTCCCCTTTCCCTGTCTGTCTCCCCCTCTCCATATTATAGATAGATAGATTAAATTAGATATTATATAGATATTAGTAGATACTAGGGTTTTTTATTATATATATTAGCATTATAGAATAGGAATAGGATTGATAGATACTTAGTATACATAGTAGATAGAGGTTTATTGATATAGATACTTAGAAATATATTGCATATAGTATAGGTTATTAGGTGTAGGTTTAGGTTAGACATGCATATTAGTAATTTTTCATATTGTCATTGTTCACTTATTATTACTATTGCATTATAATGAGAAAGGGAGGAAGGAGTTCAACTTCTGAGAAGTCAGGGGAAGGTGTCTGCTGTCACTTCTGCCACTGGTGGCAGCTCACAACGGAAATGATACCGAAAACAAAATCTTCTTAATCGCTTGAAATCTATACCTGTGATTTTTTTTTGCTTTCCTTAATGAATGGGATGCATTTTGATACAAACCTTGTATACTGACAGGTATTATTGCCTTTCATGCCGATTTGCTTTTCCAGATTTAAAACCATGGATAACCAGCTCTCTGAGAACCTTCAAATCATTATGAACTTGCTAACACATGTCTTCTAAGTGTGTAAGCACCATGAAAACATCGTTCATAAGCTGTGTAACACAGCTTATGAACTATGTTTTCATGGTGCTTACACACTTAGAAGACATTTACAATGAAGATGAAGCTAGCAGAGAGCAAACACAGCTGTTCTTTCAGCAGTATACTGAACTACAGAAATGTTTCATGTCAGTAAGATATCCACCTGGCCATGTCTTAAAGAAGTAAATTGACAATTTGCATGAATGTACTAATACCTCAAGATACCCTGCAGTACAAGGCACAATCCCTTTCAAAGGAAAAAATGATAATCTTCCTTTAAACACCACTTTTTTAAGAGAGTGAGTCACTACTGTTTTCTATATGTTAATACCAATTATGTTACATTGATTTGCCTTAGATTTCTACACTAATGTTTACTCTAATAAACTTATCAAAAACCATAAATCTAATAAACTTATCAAAAACCATAAATCATGAAAAATTAATTTTAACTTACGGTTCCCTTGACAGACACTGGATATAGCGCACTCTAAAAAGATACTTTACTGAGTGAAATAGACAGTATAAAACACATGTAAGTACTGTCTGGATAACAGTATTTCTGTTTTACTCTGGCTCCTGTGCGTAGCTTCAGGTTGCATTTACATAAACATGCTTAGCTTCCACTGATTAAACCTAGCATATGTTTCACCAATCTAGCAACCATGTCATATATATATTTGTTTTAAAAAACAAACAGGTAGTTGATGCTTTGATGAATGAGCACACCTCTGCGGATATTAAAGCATACACCTGGTTAGGTCTTGGTTAGCACAAAGATTTGGGACTGGAGCCTACCTTGGAAAATCATTGACAGTTGAATCAGAGCACAGACTGGTGGGGAAACATTGTTAATGCTCCTGGATTTGATGACGCACAATAGATAGCAATCTTCAAATAAGAGAGGATGCTTTCCTAAAACTTGTCAATAAGTTACACCATTTTCTAGTAAAGAGGGGCACAAACATGAGGATAGCTATAACCGAAGAGAAGCGTGTAGCGATAGCTCTTTGGAAGCTAGCAACCCCAAATGCATACAGAACAGCTGGTGCACCGTTTGGTGTAGGTACATTCACCATGTGTAAAACTGTGCAGGAGGTACGCAAAGCAATCCATGCTATCTTGCTAGAGAATCTTGTAAAATTCAGGGACTTGAATGATGTTTTGCGTGGGTTTGAAAGTTATGGTTTCCTTCACTGCCGGGTGCAATAGCTGGCACTCATGTTAAAATAATTGCTCCTGTTGACGATGCTGATCAGTACTTTTGCCACAAGAAACATCTTTCAGTGCTACCGCAGGCCATTGCAGACACAAGGGCTATCTTTAGGGACATAAATGCTGGAGACCCAGGATCATCGCATGACTCTTACATTCTACACCAGTCCTTCATATTTGCATGAATGTGCATGGGAACTTTTAAGCTAAATCCAGAGGTAATGATTGAAGGTACTGCTGTACATGATCCTGTTATACTAGGTGACAATGCATACCCTATCCTTGCATGGCTAATGCAGTCCTACAGAAGAGAGGAAACTACAGAAGAGAGGAAACTTCAAGCTATTGATCCCCTGGACTTTGCCTCCTCTCTCTCTCCCCTTCTTCCTACAGTCTTCTCTTCCTCCTCCCCTGACTCCGCTGTCTCTGCTCTCAACGCCTCTCTCTCCTCCACACTTGACTCCCATGCCCCTCTCTCTTCCCGCCCTGCCTTCTCCCACAACCCCCGTCCTTGGCTCACCCCTAGTATCCGCCACCTCCGTTCTTGCACTCGTGCTGCTGAACGACTCTGGCGCAAATCCCATTCTCACGCTGACTTCCTTCACTTCAAATTCTGTCTCTCCACCCTTACTTCTGCTATCTCCCTTGCTAGACAACACTACTATGCCTCCCGCATTGAGTCCTGTTCTCGGGACCCTCGCCGCCTGTTCTCTACCTTTGACTCCCTCCTCAAGCCTCCCTGTCCTCCCCCTCCTTCTTCCCTTTCTGCTCAGGATCTTGCCTCCTTCTTCACCTCCAAGATAGACAAGATCCGCCTCGACATCGCTTCCCACTCCTCTCTTCCCACTCCCACCCCTCTCCCTCCTCCCCCTCCTTCTCTCATGTCCTCCTTCTCCCCTGCCTCCCTTAAGGAAATCTCCTCTCTGCTCTCCTCCTCCAACCCTTCCACTTGCCCCCTTGATCCCATTCCTTCCCGCCTCCTCACCTCCATTACTCCCACTGTCGCCCCTTCCTTCCTGCACATCATCAACCTCTCCCTCTCTACTGGCTCTTTCCCTTCTGCCTTCAAACATGCCACAGTCTCTCCTATTCTCAAAAAGTCCACTCTTGACCCCTCTGACCCTTCTAGCTATCGTCCTGTCTCACTCCTTCCTTTTGCTTCCAAGCTGCTTGAACGTGTTGTCTACTCCCGCTGCCTTGACTTCCTATCCTCCAACTCCTCCCTTGACCCCCTCCAATCTGGCTTCCGCCCCCTTCATTCTACTGAAACTGCTCTCGCTAAGATCACCAACGATCTTCTGGTGGCTAAATCTAAACGTCTCTATTCCATTCTTGTCCTCCTTGATCTCTCTGCTGCCTTCGATACTGTTGACCACTCACTCTTGCTGGATTCCCTTCACTCCCTTGGCTTTTGTGGCTCTGTCCATAACTGGTTCTCCTCCTACCTCTCTGACCGCTCCTTTAATGTGTCTCTCTCCAACTCCGCCTCCTCCTCCTTCCCCCTCTCAGTTGGTGTTCCTCAAGGCTCTGTTCTTGGCCCTCTCCTCTTCTCGATCTATACCTCATCCTTAGGCAAACTCATTGCCTCCCATGGCTTCCAATACCACCTCTATGCTGATGACACTCAACTCTATCTCTCTACTCCCTCTCTCTCTCCCTCTGTTCAAGCTCGTCTCATCAACTGTCTCTCTGACATCTCTACCTGGATGTCTCAACGTCAACTCAAACTCAACATGGCTAAAACTGAACTCCTTATCTTCCCCCCTCATCCTTCCTCTCCTTCCTCACTGTCAATAACTATTGATGGAGTCACCATCCTGCCTGTCCCCCAAGCCCGTAGCCTAGGCTTCATCTTTGACTCACCCCTTTCTTTTAAACCCTACATTGACTCTGTTGCTAAATCCTGTCGCTTCTCCCTCCATAACATTGCTAAGATTCGCCCTTTTCTCTCTGTCTCGTCTGCCAAAACTCTTGTTCATGCTCTGGTCATCTCTCGCCTCGATTACTGTAACCTCCTTCTCACTGGCCTTCCCCGGTCTCACCTTTCTCCCCTCATCTCTGTCCAAAACTCTGCTGCCAGGGTCATCTACCTCGCCAGTCGCTTCGACCATGTGCAGCCCCTCCTCTCTTCGCTTCACTGGCTTCCCCTTCCTGAACGAATCCTGCACAAGCTCCTAGTCTTCACCTATAAAGCTCTTCACAACCTTGCTCCCCCCTACCTCTCTGCACTTATCGCCCTCCATACTCCAGCCCGTGCACTTCGCTCCTCCTCTGTCCCTTCTCTCACCCTTCCACGCCTTCCCTGCTCCCCTAAGCGCCTTCGTCCCTTCTCACTTGCTGCCCCCCATGCCTGGAACTCCCTCCCTGTCCACATCCGCCTTGCCCCCTCCCTTCATACCTTCAAATCTCTCCTTAAAACTCACCTCTTTCGCTCTGCTCTGTCTGACTCTTTATCCTGCTGAGCCACTATTCCTATACCTACGATCGGTTTACCCTTATCCTTGCAACATGGACCTGCCTGCTGTCATTCTCATCGTAACCAAGCCAAGTACGTGCACTTGAGACCTCGCATCTTCATGAATGTTAGACCCCTTGTCTCTCCCTCTGTTCCCCTTCCTATGTCTCTCCCCCAGCTCCTGTCGCTCAGATTGTAAGCCCTAGGGGCAGGGACCGTGTCTATTTTATTACTTTGTAAAGTGCCATGTACACTGCTGGCGCTATATAAATGTTTGTTAATAATAATAATAATAATAGGCCATAAGCATTTTAATGAACGCCTTACACACTGCCTCAATGTTATTGAACAGTGTTTTGTGATTCTTAGGAAAAGGTAGTTAATGCTTTCTAAAACCATAGATATGGCATCAGAGAATGTGGCCAGCGTTATCACGGCATGCTGTTCTCCACGATATCTGTCAGACAGATGACGAAGCTCTACAGTGGACACAAGCATTAGAAAACGATGCCCCAGACAATAATGTTCCTGACCCAAAGGTCAGGAAAGTTCCTCTCCAAAACTTGGGGAAGGCTTGTCAAGGATGCGTTCAGCAATTTCTTTGAAGATCAGGAAAAGGAACTAGGGCCCTGACTAGCAAGGCAGTTCCCTGACTTATAAATCTGTATTGCCAGATTCTAACCACGAGAATGCCAGGGATAGGCACACGTTCCCCCCACCCCTTCATTTGAAAACAGCTACAATTCCCCCTCCTTTTAATGAAATAAAATTAATTCCCTTGCTAAACCTCCCTATTATTTCTGCTGTACCCACCCTAGCAACCAGCACAGTTCCCCAAAGTTTTAAACCAAATCCTTATCTTTAATCATAGCTTTGTAGACCAGTGCATGATTACATGGCATGTTATTATATTAATTAAAAGCACCAGTGTGAGCCCTTATTTGTGATCAATTTTTTAATTGGAAAAAATATATTTTTATATTTTTAAAATGTAGGTTGCTGCTACTCCTTTGCAGTAATTACATATGAAATGCGCTCATGCAGAGTTCAAAAACATATAGAATAGCCATATTCCACACAACCAACTTTTTTTTTTTTAACCTTTATTTTTTAAAATGTTACTGTCACCAAATTCCTGACCCCGTCCACGTGCACTTTCTGCAACTTCAGGAGAGGATTGCAGAGAGACAGGCCTCAGGAACAGCCTTCTCAGGAACACCACCACCTCTCGTATTCATGTTAACATTGGGTTCATTTCCAGGTGGTCCATGAGCAGCTGCATTTTATTGTGCATCAGTAAATGCACTGCAATGTAAATGTATTTTTTTTCAAGTAAAGTTCCACAAGCAAGTAAAAGGTGATAGTGATGGTTCATATTTCTTTGGTGATTTGTTAGGATGCAAATAGGCACTCCCTATTGTTGCGCATCTCCTCTACTGCAGAGAGGTGCAGTTGCTGTATTTGGAGAAGAGCTTCCTAGAACAGCTGGTTCTCTTCAGGGAGGTCATCCAACATTGCTGTTTAATAACGCATTGTTTCATTATTTTTTCTTTGGTAATGGCATTGCAATTTTGGTACTTTTTAGTTCGTTAACTTTACTTTTTATTTCTTTTTGTATGGCAAATCTCCTTTTTTAAAATGTATTTATCACTGCATATTTTATTGATGTCTCATATTGCCTAATTCTAGCTGCTGGAAAATCAGGGACAGGCAAACTGGGTTTTTTGTTTGTTTTAAAATCAGGAATAGTAAATTTTCCATTTCTTTTGTCTTACAAAATAAAAATAGGAGATAGTGTCTTACTATGGATCAGAGACTGGTTAAAAAATAGAAAGCAAAGGGTAGGACTAAATGATCAGTTTTCACAATGGAGATATGTAAAAAGTGGTGTGCCTCAGGGATCTGTATTGGGACCGGTGCTGTTTAATGTATTCATTAATGATTTGGAAAAGGATGTTAAGAGTGAAGTGATCAAATCTGCAGATGACACCAAGTTATTCAAGGTAGTTAAAACATGAGCAGACTGTGAGGAACAGCAACAGGATCTTACAACACTGAGTGCCTGAGCATCTAAATGACAAATGAGATTTAATGTGGATAAGTGTAAAGTGATACACATAGGGAAAAATAATCCAAACCATTCATACACAATGCTGGGTACTGAGCTAGGAATCCACTCAGGAAAAGGATCTGGGGGTGGTTGTGGACAATACAATGAAATCCACAGCACAGTGCGCAGCAGCAGTCAAAAAAGCAAACAGAACGTTAGGAATTATTTGGAAGGGGATAGATAATAAAATTGAGGATGTCATAATGCCTCTATACAAATCAATGGTGCAACTGCACCTTGAATATTGTGTGCAGTTCTGGTTGCCCCATCTTTTCTAGCTGAACTAGAAAAGGTACAGAGAAGGGCAACAAAAATGATCAAGAGCATGGAAGGACTCCCGTCTAGGAGAGGCTTGGTAGGTTGGGGCTGTTCAGTTTAGAGAAGAGACGACTGAGAAGAGATATAATAGAGCTCTATAAAATCATGAGTGGTGTGGAACTAATAAAGAAGGAGCAGTTATTTACCCTCTCAGCTAGTACTAGAAACTACGGGACACTCCATGAAACTCATGGGTGGCAAGTTTAAAACAAATAAAAGAAAATATTTTTTCACTCGGTGTATAATTGGTTTGTGGAATCTACTGCCAGAGGCTGTGGTAAGGGCCAGTACTATAGCTGAGTTTAAAAGAGGTATGGACAAGTTTCTGGAAGATAGGTCCATTAGCAGCTATTAGCCAGACAGGATCAGGGAACATGACGGGAGAGGGGGGGGGAAACAACAGGGAATGGATCCCCCATTGTGACCTGTTGGGTGCTTCTCCCAAGCCACCGTGATTGGCCACTGTTGGAGACAGGACGCTGGGCCATTGGTCTGATCCAGTATGGCACTTCTTATGTTCTTATGACATATTGTGATTTCTTGACCCAAGTGTACTGCTGCTGCAGTTGCTTTGGTTTGGAGCTGCTCAGCCATCTGTGACTAGCCCTTGTCCACTGTTAATTTTGCAAGGTTCCTGTAAACATCCAGGTTTTTCTGTGATCTCCCAAAATGCTCCTGCATTCTCTCTTGGCCCCATAGTTTTATAAAGCAGTTCATTTCCTCCACAGACCAATGCAGAGATCGGATCACCTTTGTCTGTTCATTGTTGGTGGAGGTGGAGGAAGTCATGCTTAACATATGCGTTGAGAAGCTACAGGTCCAGCAACAGCAAAAGAGCTGTACCTTGCAAAATGGAAGATTCTTTACCTGATCATGGTGGGTTTTAAATTTGGTGCAGGGCCTGTTGGGATACCATAGACATACCGGCTAAATGGGAAACATGTCTATCTGAAGCACTCTATGGCATCTGGCTATTAGTTCAAATTAGGGGTTCACACAATCGCTAATTTGGAGCCAGGTTTATTCAAATTAAAGTTAATCCTTAAAAATTAGATTTCCAGACCCTGCATTAAATTTTGAATTCAGGGCTGAGGTGGACTGAGATGTTTCCATGATCACAGTAAATCAAATTAACAGCCAATTAATCTGAAGTAATGCTTGTGTAAAAACAGCCTAATGAGATGAGTAACCAGCACTATGGAAAAGTATGGCAGCCTCTGAAGTATATAAGAAGTATCTTTGAGGCTCATGTGCCTGGATTTTCCTCTCTGTCCCAGCTTCTCTGGCATCAATAATCTCATCTATATGTCTCCTGAAGTATCAATACTTTGGTGATGGCCACCCAGGACTGGCCTTAGGATTTGCGGAGCCAAGGCTGGGGGAGAAATGTGGGGCCCTATTCTCCTACCGGCGGCAAAGCCACCAGCAGCCAGTGGGTCTAGGGGTGCTCCTCAGCTCAGGGGGCGTTCCCTGGCTTGGTCTGGGAGTGCTACCTGGGCTCGGGGATGGGTGGAGAGGCACTCCCCTCTGCCCATCCCCAAGCCCAGCCATTTCGGGGCACTTACCCCGTCCATCGTCACTGCTGTTCTGGGTCCCGCGCCGGGCCAGTGCCCTGCATCCATGTGTCAGGCTCGGGCAGGTGCAGCAATGGCAGATTAAATCTGCTGCCACACTGCCTGCCACCACCAGAAGTTGCTAGGGAGTGTGGGAGAGGCAGGCCCCCTCCGTTGCCTGTCAGTCTTGGCCAGGGGGAGTGAGAGAGAGGCAGAGGCCCCGCCTCTCCCTCATTCCCCCTGGTCGGCCCGAGACTGACAGGCAGTGGAGGGGGGGCATGGAGTGAGGGAGAGGCGGGGCCTCTGCTTCTCCCTCACTCCCGCTGGCCCCCTCCACTTCCTGTCTTGGACTCGGCCAGGGGGAGTAAGAGAGAGGCAGAGGCCCTGTCTATTCCTCATTCCCCCAGGCTGAGATTCAGGGCCCCCAGCTCAGGGCCCCCAGCTCCAGGCCACTGTCAGGCTCAGTGCCCCAAGCGAGAGGACCCCCGAGGAGCAGGGCACGGGGTGGCCATCCCAAGCTGCCCCGAGCCGCCCCGCAGTAAGGCCAGCCCTGTGGCCACCAATGCAAACCCATGTCAGCTAATGCTGTAATGATTCTTAACGGAAGTAAACAAGCTAGCATCATCCTCTGCAGGGCCTCCAGGTGTCAGGGCTGAGATAATCAGGTGTCTCACTCATTAATGAAATTCCAAGACTTTCCCCCCATTAACCAGTTTTCTAATTCTATTTAACTGAATTTGAACATTTGGGTAAATGTTGACTTTCATTTGACAAGTTCAGTATTCAATATGTGTTCGGTTAGGTTGAGTTTGAATTTTGAATTCCTTAAAATTCATTCCTCCAAATAACATACTCGGCCCCTTGTGACAACAAACTGCCAATTGGGAGGTAGAGAATTATTGAACAGACAAATCTTGAATAACCAAATTAATGAAAAAAATCCACATCACCCTTGTGAACTCCACAAATTAAATGTGTAAATGGGATGTAAGTTGTGAATAGGATGAATATTCCAGTTGCTTTGAATATTCAATTCAGCCCAATGTTTCTGCTCTAGTTAACTGTTGTTCTTGGAACAAAGACTACCTCTTTCTTTGTCAAGTACAAGGCTAAGCACATTGTGTCTGCTTAAGTAACGATACTGACTTTCTCCCTCCCTTGGGGCCCTGATCCCAACTTCTCTGCTGGCACAAGAGCCATTTGTTTCCATCAGGTTTCCACTGGTGCATCATTGTGGCAATGGGGGTTGTTAGTGCTGATCAAAATAATGAGCAAAAAAATTATATTAAGTTGCACTTTTAATACTCTTGATGTTCCAGAGAGACCCAGCAAAGAATTTCATTCGTTAACAATGTGGCTACTGTGTTGGTAAACAATGTGACTACATGTTCCTGCAAATAGAAAGACATGGTGTTCACTGAATATGATACTCCAAGGAAACTGAAAACGAACAGAAATTCAGTCAGGAATAAATGACACATGGTAAGGATTGTAGAGAGGGAAAGAAATGTGCAGGGATCATTTTTGTGGGGAAACATACAGGCTAAAAGTTGAGTCCAACAGAAGGAACAGTAGGGTGGCTCTTTCAATGATTTCCCACACCTTTCAGAAGTGCAGCTTTTATGCCCTGGAACAACATGGCCAACTACGCTAATTAAAACGGCAGCAAAGCAAATGACATAGGACATCACATCAAATTAAAATAAATCAAGAAAAACACAAGCAAGTAACACAGAGAGAGCAGCAGTTTGGTGTTATAATACTTAATACCTCAAGGAGAAACAGTTAAACTGTTCTTCTACATGAGAGAAGGGGGTTGGCAGTACTCGCTCTCAAATATTATTTTTGGGCTGCTCACCTCCATTAGCTGGTGACGTGGCTTCAGGGAAAGAGGCTCTGCATTCAGTATTGCATATGAGTTGCCCAAAGGAGCCCAAGAGGTTTCTTTCTATGATAACTAGAAATGAGCTATGGCAGCTAATAAAGGGCAGTGTTCTTCACACCATGTTAACTTGGGCGGCTAAAAAATCTTAAACATTGCCTTTCTGCTTAAGGCATTTCCCTTCTTTGGACTTTCATCTGTTTGCCTGTCTGGCAGGCTATTTAGGTATTTATAACGCTCATCATGGTGGTATTTAAGTGTCTCAAAATGCTGATTAAAGCCAATAAAATCTAAGGGTTTATCTTATGTTCCTCCTGTCCTTGAGCATTTAATAAAGCATCTTTTGTGCTCTTTCCTCCTGCATTATTTATTGATTTAGTAGGGTTTTACCTACAATCATGCTATTGCAATCCACATTTTCTGTAGCTTTTGCGAAGCAATCTCTTCCAACAGTGAGTACAGCAGGATCCGATTTCCTATTTGCACTTTTAACACATCATAGGTGCTACCAAGAATAAATAAAAATATGAATATATTTAATAACAAACATATTCTAGTTCCTTCATAAGAATAGCTCTCTTTTGAAATAGCAATTAATTGATTACTCAGCCTCTTAAAAATGAAGCCCCTGATTTTGGTATTATATACAGTATTTTCTTTTGGCCAAAGCATTGGAAGGAAGATGGAATGCCAAAACAAGGAGAGAAAAAAAATCTGAATGAATGAGTACCCAAAAGAAAAACAGATAATGGCAAACTAAGAGTCAAATCTTTAAGTCCTTGTTGGGATCTACTTACCCTTTCTGTGGGAAAAACCAATTAAAAAACTAGACGGGAGAGAACCTCCAATAGGGTTTTTCTCAAGAAGACTTCTCAGTTATTCTGAGAGGTGAGGAGGTGGAGGGGGGCTTTGTCTGTTATAAAAGGTCATAGGGACCACTCTCAAACTTAAGGAAGGTCTTGGCTGGGTTTCACATTGGACCACCAGGGCATTAGCAGGAGGACAAGTCATCTCACCACATTCCAGTAGAGCCCTGTTGGCACAGTACCACAGCTCAGACCTGTTCCATGTTATGTTTTCTGCTGCCCTGAGCGTAGAGGAGGAACATGGATGTCATGTGCCCTGTCCATTGCCTGTCTGCCTTCTCCCTCTGCATGGTTCCTGGTTACATGGTGAATTGCCACAAATGTGGCTGAGCCCTTTTCTACAAGGGAGGAGAGGAGAGGAGCTACATGTGCAGACTCTCCAAACAAGACCTTAATTTTCCTATCAATCTTTACCAAAATTTCCAATTAAATTGGAATTTGTCCATTAAAGGAATTCTTCGTTAATATCAATCAATACAAGATTTAAATTTAACTTCATTCATAGGCTCTATATAGCAATAGTTAGGGTACATGGTAAAAATACTGTTAATAATAAACAGAAATCGAGGAGGCAAAATGTTGTGCTGAAAGTTTCAGTTTTTCTGAGGGGCAGATTAAAAATTCTTGGCAGACTTACTGGAAGTACAGACTGTTATAATCACAGCTTTATCTTTTGAACAGTCTGTTTTTACTTTTTCTGTGTAAGTGTAAGAAAACATTCTTAGCCATTGCTCTCTTGATAGTTAGACTTGATATCATGCCCCACTAGTTCCAAGACTCCTCTCTTTGGCAAATGGAATTAACATTGATTCCACTACCTAGCCTACTTAGAGCACATAAAGCTCTGAGATGACACTACTATAATGAGTTTCCAGGCTGGTCCTGAAAGTGGGAACTTAGTTAACTTCTTAGTACTTCTAATGTTTCAATGGGCAAATGCTGACCGTCTGGTCATCATAAATAGAGCATGACCTCTATTTTGATTCTTTCTTGATATCATGAGGCCATTGGCTGTTTTTTTAGTTTATTGTATATTGCTGAATTAAAACAGTTTATTATTTGAGGCCAGGAACGCTCTAATAGTTAAGGTGTCTTACATCCTCCATCATAAAGCCCCAACATTCTATTTGCTATACAATTGGCATGATTAAAGTTAGGATCATGAAATTTGTGGAGAAGGATCAATGGAGTAAGCACTGCAGTTCATGCTGTCCAGATTTCAGCCAAATCGGTTGGATAACAGCTGAGATATTGCAGTTTGAAAACTGCACTTTGAAAGCCTGTTTTTTCAAAAGTTAGACTGTCTCGATCTTGACAGAGTAAAGGAGTTTAGTGTTGGTTGGGAGAAGGTGTAAGCCTTTTAGAAAATTCAAGGAGGCTGACAGGGGGTGCCTTCTGGTTTACTTTTTGTAAATCCGGTTAGTAGTTTTTAAAGTTATGACACCTTGAAGATTCAGTGTTAACCTATGGAGACCATCCTGACTGTGGCATGCTTGCAAATGTTCTATGTGTAATGCAGAGACTGTTTAAAAGCAAACAGTCTTGAATATGGGGGAATACAACTCCCAGCAGGAACTGCTTGCCAGAGCCTGGGGAAAGAGAGGGGACTGCACCTCCTAGGAGGTAGTGTGAGTGACTGATCAGCCATGTTTAGAGCTGATCTGGTGGGGAGAGGAGGAGAGCACGGTCTGTGGAAGGGAGAGAGCTAAAGGTCATTCTGATCTGATCCCACACAGCAGGTACCTTGGCTTGGGGGCCAGGGATGCAGAGATGGCTAAACAATAGGGGCGGGAAACCGGTAAAATCCGGTATCCGATAATGCCGGTACCGGGCGTACCGGCATTATCGGATTCGACCCGGTAATCCGGTCCGGGGTACCGGATTCCGGGTACCGGATTTTTTACATTGCAGCCATTTAAAAATGGCTGCAATGTAAAAACTTAAAGCCCCAAGTTAAAAAAAAAAAAA
>QEPC01000136.1:1211180-1223368 GCA_003113815.1 Sphenodon punctatus | reverse complement strand
TTTGCTAAAACTGCTTGTAAGTGAGGTTTAAGGTTGTCTGCCTGCTTTTAAACCTGGCAGAGGAGGTGATTATAACCTGCCTAACGTAACTGAAATTGCTTGATTAAGTAATGTAATGTCCATCCAACATTAACCCTTGGAACTCCTTGCTGCTGGGTTATGCCGCCCACCGTTGCCCTGGCTCCGCCCACAATTGCCCTGGCTCCGCCCACTGTTGCCGGCCAGCAATATATGACCCCAGGCTGTTTAGAGCTTTAAAGGTGAAAAAGAGAATGGTGCTTTCCCTGGCCATGGTACATCAAATACTGCTGCACTTCCATGTCTGAAGTCAAATAGGAGGAGAACCCAGGAGCGAATGTCTGTGTGAAAGTATTAAATTTATCCCAGGAATGTGATATTGGTGCGACCAGGCTGTTTCCCCTCTTCCCTTCACTTTCTTCTTCCTATACACACTTTGGACTGATTTTACTCCACTGATAACTAGTTTCAAAAACATGCCTAAAATATTGGTCTTAAAAGATGATGAGTACTCCCAACTTTGCTTAATGCAAATTAAGTTTAGCATTCTTGGTACCTCCTGAAATTGAATACTAAATCTTCAAAGGCATATTAGAGAAACTATGTCTGAATTTAATCAGAACTGTCTATGAGGAAAAGTTCTAGACTCCAACAGTGTCATTCCAAAACTGTGGCAAGGCTATCAGATTACAACACACTCAGTGAATGAAACAATGAGAAGCATTATCATTATAAAATTTGTTTATTCATTGCATCACAGCATAGGAGTCTAAAAGCCATGGTGAGACTCTGAGTTCTAAACTGGTTCCAAGGTAAAATTACACCCTATTATGGCTGATGTGAGAGTTTAACAAACATCCCCTAAAAAAATGAGATCTGTGCTGAATGGTCAGACAAAGGATGTGTGTTTTGGAGAGATGGGGGAGGTTGTTTCTAGTAAGAGAAGAGCTAGCTGAACATATCCTGGTGATGTTACTAGCTGGCTGCTTTTGAAACCTATGCTTTCCAACTGGTAGTGGTTGTTTTGTTTTTGTTGTTATTATTATTAATAATAATAATTTTATTTATTAAGTATTTTGTGGCAGGGCACAGTAGAAACCTTGTTTAAATGATACTGAACCTTTAAGAAAATCCTGACAAAGCATATAGACTTCAGCTGGGAGAAGTCAGGCCTATATAAGGCTCATGTTAAACATAGTAAGACTGTCAGTTGGGAATAGGATGCTGAAAGAAGCAGACTTCTCCAGATAACTAAGTGACCCATGGCTGAAGGCCCAGAGAGGACTGAGGAAAAGCCCATACTTTAACAACTTGCCCTGGAGGCTTATGGAGGAAAAAGTAGGCCAGGACACAGCAAGTTGTACTAATGAGGTTGGATCCACCCATACTTTTGAAAAGGACTTTGGGTCTGAATTAAAGGGACCCACCATTGCTGGAAGAAGCCCTCATTTGTTGGGCAACAGGGCTGGTTGTAGGGGTGAGTGTGGAGGTCGGTGTTAAATTTGGGGCAATCCTCAGTTAAATTGGGGTGAAGAGAGTGTCACAGGTTTATGTGGCAGGTGGGGACTATATTCCCTAATAATCTTACTTGCCATTTGACCGCCCCTGTCACATATTTATATAGCACCAGCAATATACTTTGTGCTTTATCATCAGTTATAGACTGGTCCCTGCCCCAGTGGGCTTATCATCTAAGGGACGGGGGGGAGATGAAGAGGAGGGGAACAGAGGGAGAGACAGGAATACATCAAAGTAGTTGTCAAGTTGCAGGTGCGTGTGCTTAGCTTAGTTACAGGGGAGAAGGGGACCCTCAGAAAATTAGAGAGAAGACTAAGGGAATGAGGAGCTAGGGAAAGCCTGACGGAAGAGGCCTGTGTGCCATATGATTCCCAGAGTGATGATAGCTATTAGCTCCCTGGGACTGCAGCATCAAAAGCAGCCTGGACAGAAGCCGCTGCTGAGAGCTTCCATCCTCCCTTACTTGATAGAGGTTTATAAAATCTCAAGTGGTGTGGAATGAGTAGATAGGGAACGGTTATTTACCCTCTCAAATAGTACTAGAACTAGGGGACACTCCATGAAACTAGCTGCCAGCAGATTTAAAACAAATAAAAAGAAGTACTTTTTCACTCAACACATAATTAACTTATGGAATTTGTTACCTGAGGATGTTGTCAAGGTCAGTAATATAGGTGGGTTTTAAAAAGGACTGGATAAGTTCCTGGAGAGCAGGCCCATTAATGGCTATTAACCAAGTAGTTTACAGGATGAACTTCTTACTGTCAGGAGCTGGGAGTGAACAACGGGGAATGGATTGCCCGTTGTGACTGTTGCTTGTTCTCCCATGCGATCGAGATTGGCCACTGTCGGAGGGTAGGATGCTGGGCTTGATGGACCATTGGTCTGACTCAGTATGGCACTTGTTATGTTCTTATTTGTTGCTGCTGCTGCTGCTGCTGCCTGGAAAGTTACGGACAGAGAGCCCTCTTCCCCAACCCACCAGGACACCACCAGGTCCTGGGCTTCCCAGGTAACTTCCATTCCCCATCTCCCTTGTGAGAGGAGAGGGGGCAGAGGCAGGGCCAGGGCCTCCCTGGGACTGCAGCATCAAAAGTGGTCTGCCGCCGAGCAGCTCCACAGGTCAAGCGCATAAGGGCTGCTCCAAAGGGCCCTTGGGCATGGTCCTTAGGTGGGGCTGTGTGGGGGGGGGGGGAATTGTTTGGTTGTTAGTAAGGGTTAGTGATACTGTTTTTAAGGGTCATTTTGCTGGGGGACGTCTGAGGTAGGGGAGGTTCATATTTAAGGGGTGGGGACTTATATTCAGGGGAAGCTATTGGTTATGTTCCCTGTTTTTGGTGGGAACAGGGGAAGATGGGACTGGGCTAGGGAGGAGGGGTCAGCTCCCCCTGAAAGAGAGGGGGTTGTGACCCCATGAGCAGGGCCCCAATTCTTCTGCAATTTTCCCCCCAAAATTCTGCGACCCCAAATTGAAAATTCTGCGACCCAATAAAGTTACAAAACAAGTCTAGTAAAATTAAAACTGTGAGATGGCGATCCATTTCCTTGTACCAATGAATAAAAAATCTGCTTATAATTTTTTCTGTGTACGGGTATTTCAAATATCAGACAACCCCCCCCCCAAAAAAAAACACCACATGGCAATGCAGAGGGCACAGCTCCTAACCCACCCCCAAAACACATGGCAATGCAGAGGGCACAGCTCCTAACCCACCCCCCAAAACACATGGCAATGCAGAGCTCGCAGCGGGACCTCCCCACGCAGGAGTCCACCCCCCCCCCACACCTACTTACCTTATGGCTGGAGCAGGCAGAGGCAGTGATCCCTGGAGCGGCGGCAGCGATCCCTGGAGCAGTGGCGGTGATCCCTGGAGCAGTGGCTGGAGCGGCGGCAATGATCCCTGGAGTGGCGGTCGGGTCCCTCAGTGATCAGGTAAGTGACAGGATCCAGGAGCTGCTTTATAAAGGCCGCGCAAACCCCCGATTGGCTTGTGGATAGAATAAAGCAGGTCCCGGATTGGCTCACCGCCAGAGAAGGGAAATTCCGTGGGGATTTCCCCAGTTTCTGTGATAATCCTGCCCAGGGCAGGATTCTGCAAAAATTCTGCGAATTGCGGTAGCGCAGAAGAATCGGGGCCCTGCCCATGAGGCATTTCATTACCATCAGGTGTGAGCAGCAGGTATGGGGGAATTTGGGGCATGGGGGTCTCTCTCGCCAGCCTGGCAGGGCAGCCAGGCAAAGGGGATCCAGGTCAGAGGCAGTCTGGGGGAGGCATGGCCATTGGGGTCGTGACAGGCTAGGGGAATTATGGTCCCTTTGGGGGCTATTGTCCACTCTGAGACGGTACTTGGTGCCTGTTCCTCTCATTGCCCCATCAGCAAGTGATGAGGTGGTTCATGATCAGGGGGCCCCTGGAGTGACTCTGATGCTGTTGAACACAAGGTCAGTTGTTAATAAATCTACAACTGTCCAGGAATTGATCCTGGACCATGCAGTCAGCCTCCTGCGTATCATGACGATCTGGATGGACACTGAGTCAGGTCCTATATTGGCTGACCTTGTTCCGGCTGGGTACTCCATGCAGCATTAGTCATGGTCAGACAGACTTGGGTGGTGGTGGTGGTGGTGTTGTGTTAGGAATTCATGGTCTGTTAGGAGGTATCTGGTGCAGCTTATTTTGGGTATTGAGGGTCTCCATCTTGTGACTGATTTGGCGAGAGACAGATTAGGGGTGCTGCTGGCATACCATGCACCTACTTGTACAACAGCATCCCTGCATGCTCTAGCGGAGCTGGTGTCGGAGGTGGTGTTACGGTCCCCTAGGACTTTAGTCTTGGGGGACTTCAATATCCATGCCGACAACAGTCTTGGCAGGGAGAAGCATGAGTTCATGGCCGCCATGGCAACCCTGGGCCTGTTTCAAGTGGTCATCAACCCTACACATAATGGATTGCATACCCTGGACCTGATTTTTTGCACTGGCCTTGAGGTGGGGGATCTGTTAATGGGGGAGGTGTCTGTGGTGCCCTTATCATGGATCGATCATTACCTCCGACGGGCCTGCTCCTGGCACATGTCTGCCCTCGGAGAGGTGTGGAACCAATTCAGTTGGTCTGCCCTCAGAGACTAATGGAATCAGAGAGGTTCCTGAATGCGCTGGAGGAATTACCCTCTGATCTTGATGGCCACTTGCTCAGTGACCTCGTTGAGCTTTGGAACATCTTGCTGACTGAAGTCATCGACCGGATGGCTCCCAGGCGTCCACTCCCTGCACGTTGGCACCGCAGGCCTCCTTGATTTACTGAGGATCTGTGGCAGCTAAAGTGGGAGGGGTGATAGTTAGAGCGACGGTGGTGCCATTCTCATACTGAAGCCAACCGATTGCAACATAAAGCCAGTTTATGTGCTTATGCCATGGTTGTGCAGGCAGCAAAAAAAAAGGAGTTATTTGCTGCCCTCATAAGCATCTGCAAAGTCTTGTCCAGTGGAGCTTTTCCGGGTGGTGAGGAGGCTGGTCAGTCCAGCCTCCCTCCGCTTGGAACTGGAATTTTCCAGTACCTGCTGTGACATGTTTGTTGATTACTTCACGGATAAAATCGCTCATATTCGCCACGACTTCGACACTGTACTTATTATGATGGGAGAACCAGAAGTAATGGAATCACTGCCTTGTCTGGTTTCATGGGATCAGTTTCAGTGGGCGTCACCCACAGATGTGAGGGATGTTCTTGGGGCTGTTAGAGCCACCTCTTGTGAACTATACCCATGCCTGTCCTGGCTGGTCAAGGCCAGCTGGAAGACGCTGGGGCCATTGCTGACAGGGGGTGATCAATGCCTTCCTGTGGGAGGGCAGAGTGCCAAGCTGCCTAAAAGAGGCGGTGGTGCGGCCTCTGCTCAAGAAACCATCACTTGACATTGACTCCCTCACCAGTTATCGCCCTGTCTCTAACCTTCCCTTCTTAGGGAAGGTTATTGAATGGGCAGTGGCTCAGCAGCTTCAGGGGCATGTTGACCACATTGGGTTTCTGAATCCCTTGCAGTCTGGCTTTCACCCGGGATATGGCACTGAGACTGGGCTTGTGGCCTTGGTTGATGACCTCCGTTGTGAATTGAATCAGGATCTTTCAACCCTGTTGATTCTGTTAGATCTTTCGGCTGTGTTTGATACCGTTGACCATGAGATGTTGGTGACTCACCTGCAGGACCGTGCCAGGGTGGGCGGGATTGCTCTTGAATGGTTCCACTCTTTCCTGGCTGGAAGAACTCAGTGAGTGGTGCTTGGGGATTATTTTTCATCTCCCCGGGGCCTCTTGTGTGGTGTCCCACAAGGTTCCATCTTGTCCATCTTGTCCCCTCTCCTGTTTAACGTGTATATGCAGCCACTGGGCAAGGTCGTGAGATGGTTTGATGTTCGGTGTCATCAGTACTCTGATGACACCCAACTCTACCTCTCTTTTTCATCCAACCCAGATCCAGCAGTCTCGGTGCTTACCCAGTGTCTGGTGGCTGTGGGGTACTGGATGAGGGCAAACTCCTTGCTGTTGTGTTGTGCCAGTGTTTTCTGTGTTTCCCTGTGTTTTGGGTTTATACATTATTTATTTTAAGCTTGATGTGCATATAGACTGTGTTTTCCGATGTTAACCCTGGGAACTCCTTGCTGCTGTGTTTTGTCAGTGTTTTGCCAGTGTTTCCCTGTGTTTGGGGTTTATACATTATTTATTTTAAGCTTGATGTGCATGTAGATTGTGTTTTCTTCCATCCGATGTTAACCATGGGAACTCCTTGCTGCTGCATTATGCCATGCCACTGGCCTACCGTCTCCTTGGCTCCGCCTACCGTCTCCTTGGCTCCGCCTACCATCCCCCTGGCTCTGCCCACCGGCGGCTCATACCAGCAGACCGGTTTCCCACTCAGAGGTACTTTGGGCAGGGGACATGGCCTTTACAAGTCACAGGATTGGCTGCAAGTGCTGGAGAGCCTGACTTCCCAGCATCATGCCCAGGACATGTTAATTTCGAAGGCCAGCCCGGCACGCTTCCCCTTCCCCCATGATCTGCCACAGTAGCCACACTGGGAGCTGCCCATTAATATCCCTCCCCACTCACTCCACTTGAGCGGCTGCTCCGCAGTCATGCCACTCAGCAGCCATGCCCCTCACCCCAGCCTTGCTTATTTAAAAACTCCCTCTGTGAGGAACTCGGATACTACGCTGATGGGAGTCCATATAGAAAAAATAAATAGGTATCTAATAATACCTGGTGGTAGCTCTAGTTCGCTCTCTTTTTTGTAATTGGCACATCTATATAAAGTTTTTGAATAACAGAACAAAAATAGCAGAATTATGCAGATTACCCAAATCATACTTCTGCTAATGGCTGAAATAGGATTTGTTAGGACAAAAGGGAAACTGGGGTCATTACTTGCTGCAACATTTGCTCTATACAGGGATAAAGCTCTTTCTAAACCTCCTCATGTTACACGGGTTTATGCTATATTGTATGGCATGACACCAAGTAAATGCAAAGCTATAGCTGAGTGGTAAAGAAAAATTCCTCCCATTGAGGGTAAAATGAGGTTACAGTGCTGTCAACTAGAAAGTATTATATCCCTGTGGAGTGGTTTTACAGAGCCTGTCTTGTGAGTTCACAAACTCATACAATGGCTATTTCAAAACCTACCTGGGGATAGTTCTGTGCTCATTTCTTTGCTCTTCAGAGTGCTTTCACTTCAAAGGGCCAGCTTTGGTAGAGTGTTCTGACGTTCAGGATCCTGTGTCCTAACTAGAGGGCTGATCCTGCAAAGTGCTGAGTGTGATTAATTATTCAACAAAGTTTATGACTAGGAAAGAATACAGTGCGTTAATGTGATAGAGCTTTTCTTTGTCAAGTGTCTCTACAACCATAAAGTTAAAGGGAACAAAGAAATGAATGCTTTCTGCAAGTGCAGAATTTAAAGACAGGCTGTTCTAACCAAGCAAGATGTTTCCAATTAAGTGTTTCAAACTGTACAAATATATTTGCCAATCCTTGCAGCAATTGTTTTCAGCTAGTTTTTTGGATGATAAGATTAATGATAAAATAACACTAAAAACAATTTTAAAACATAAGGGACTTAGCTCAGAATTTGCTTGGTTTTGCAGATTTGTGTTAAGGCAGCAATAACATATTTAACTCCGCTTTGTGTGTACCAGTTGCAACATGTGTGTCTGTTGTTAGGAGGTCTAAGGACAGCAAATTTCCTTAGGGTGCATGTTGTATAAATTAAAAGTCACTATATAAGCACAGCTTCTATTAAAAACAGTGGTTAGTATTTTTAAAGCATCCAATTGCCATTATTAGGTACTTTTGTAAATTACACCCCTTTTGTCTGCTTTCTAGACAGGCAGAATGGTTTTTAAAGTAAATACCTTTGAATTTAATCTGTTTATTTTGTTATGTGCAGCATGAATGTTGTTATATGTAGTTTGGCACCAATGCTATTTTTTCCTAGCTCACAGTTTAATGGCATTGTAAACAACTGCTGCTAACATTGCACCAAATAATAACAGGTGGCTCAGATAATATCACATTACATCTTAAAGGTATTGCAGCAAAACATTATTTAAAGTAATGGGTATTCAAACAGTTTGTTTTTTGAACAATGTATAGCAGCCATTTTCTACTCGCTTCTGTTTTTTGAAATACCAAGACAGTGACAAATAGAAAAGTGTAGGTGTTTTACCAGCCACATTGAACTCTTTTCCCTCCCCTCCCCCACAAATTGACCTTTCTACAGTGTCTAAATATTTGTTTGAAACAAGAAAAGGGTTTTGTTTTAAAGATAACTTCCATCATTTTAAAAATTACATGTGAACCGAAAATGTTATTTACAAATGATCAACAAATTTGAGATGGCCAAGAAATAAGTCCCTGAAAACTAGAAATTCATCTTATGAAAGAGTTAAATACTTCACATTCAAAGGGGAATTCAGAAAAGTGTTATGCCAAAGTTCATATATGGAGTCAACTGAAAGAGCCAGGAATCCTGGCTCCTAGCCTTCAGATCTACACACTAAGCAAGCAGCCCTTTCTTCCATGGCTGTGCCTTTAAAATACCCAAACCTTAAAAATGACAGATGACCAGTACCACTAATTGACTGATTCATGGATACACAAACCTATTGGAAGTGCCATGTTGATAAATTATTGCTACTGCCAGGAGCAATATATCGTAGCCAATACTGGTACAGTGACGTCTGTCATTTTGTATACACATTTCTTGCCACTGGAAGGTGGGTAGTAGAAGGTGTGGTACCCAGTATGGTCTTGAACATCATCTGAATTTAACAGAATTTGTATTTTAGAACTCTGAAAGAAGTAGCCACCATAGTGATGAGCCAGGATGAATGTTAAGGAAGCAAATAGCTATTCAGATTCATATAGTTTGTGCTCCTTGGTTCTTCTGGTTCTGTAGTTTGATTCCTGGCTTGGCAACACTTGAATTGATGGAAGAAATAAAGCACAATTGAAATAACTTACTTAGCACAATCATGTTTTTACTCAAGCCGTTAAAATATGACTTCATTTCAGGATATAAACCTGAGTTTTGTCTTTATCTTTGAATGCAACATGGTTTTCAGTAGTAATTTCAGTTCAAGTAAAAAATGAGGATGCAAGCTTCCAATGCTGCACATCAGATGAAATAATATTTGTTTTTAGTAGCTCAGCTGGAGGGCCTAATGAGCCAGGATCTGTTTGCCAGGTGTGCTGCTCAACCATTTCATAAGGCCTGGATTACAAGAGGACTTTTTGTCAAAACCTTCTCAATTTAAATTTTAAAAGCTATCAGTGGATGTTTTCAGACATGACGCTAACCCCAGTTTAACCACACTTGAACATTTCTTATGCATGTTGCAGGGCTGTATTGGTGCCCTATGCAGCCCTGCAACATGCATAAGAAATGTTCAAGTGTGCTTAAACTGGGGTTAGCGTCATGTTTGAAAACACCCAGTTTGAGCTGAACTGATAGACAAGATAACTTGGGGTTGAAGTTCCCATTGTGCTAATGGCAATGAATTCACAATAGAAATTTATTCAACAACTTACAAGCTTTATTTAATTTATGATCTTTTGTGATTTCAGTCATCTTTTAGGTTTGCTATAATATAGTGTTTTTACATAGTTTCCTTAAACTGTACTACAGTCTTTTGGTACCTGCTCCAATACTGTAAATCACTGGGTCATTGAAAGCCTTTACAGGATCCAGACCTTGAGTATAATAGGATCAGCAGGTCCCTGTAGGTTCTGACAATTAGACCTGTGGAACAAGCTAGGGTATGGATCAGAGGGACAACATCAGGAGTCGGTCCAAGCAGACAACCAAAGCAAGAGGCCATCCAAAGCGCTGAGTCCAAGTAATGTGTTTAAAATGTCTACAGCCAAGATGTCAATCCGAAGGTGCCAGAACAAGAGATTGGAGAAGTAGGAGGGTAGGCTAGGAGCAGGTGGACAAGACTGGAGGCAGGCAGGCAGGCTGACTGAAAACAGAACTGGAGACCAGCAGGGCCAACACAGAATCCGAGACCTAGGAAGCAAGGATCCAATTCATTACACTGGCTGTTTCTACACAAACATTTCCCCAGAATAAATGCCTCTAATAGTGGGATTAAGTGTCCATGTGGACAGATCTCTAGGGAGTCATAAATCCAAATTCTAGTTTTTCACCAGAAGGATAAAACCTTATTTCTTAGGTTTAATTTTTTTCGGACTAATATAATACCAGATTCATGCTAATGCCGGACTGAAGTCCCCTCCCCCTGCCATAGACAATTGCAGGAAGAGTTTACCTCCCCTCTACCCAATGTCTCTATGGTATTCTGCAGTCTCTGATGGCAAAATGTCACAGGCAGAGATTTACAACAGAGAAGGCTGTGACAAAATGCTACCCATGCTGCCTCCTAATCCACTCTGACCCTTCAGCAGAGGGACTCCATCACACCCATGTGCTCCAGGGACCCATGCTAGCAAGTGACATAGGCACATCAAGGATGTTGGCAGGAGAGGAGCTCACAGCTGCCCACACAGCAGCCAGGAGGGGCACCCAAGACCAGGGGATACTCACCCTCTCTTTAGGGTCTCTCACAAAGCCATCAGAATGGCCAGGGGTGGGGAAGGGAGGCAGCTGGAAATGGAGGGGGCAGATGACATGTCCACTATCTCCAAGGGCACTGGCATTCCCACAATCTGTTGTATTCCCAGAAATCCAAGCAGAAGGCGGAATCAATTACACTGACTGTGTGGCAGAATTCAGTTCTTTTTGGAACTGCCGTGTTTGTCTCAGCTATCGACACAAATACAGAATCCCCTCTGGAAATGTATGTCCTGTACAATTAATAACAAGACCAATCCTCTAGCAGAGGCATTGTCCTCTTTGTCGAAGTTCCTCAAGGCGCTGAAATTCAACTTCGCTGCACCAGGGGATTGATGCAGTCCTCCTTGTGACTCTTATACCGATATAGTGCTTTATTCTGGAAGCTTAATGATCGTGTAGATAGTAATCTCAGATTGGAATGTCATGCCAGAATTGTGCTTGTGTAGAAGCAGCCACTGTCAAGCGTCATGGAGGAGATTTGGAATCTAAATAAATTCACCCAGCCAATCACTGCAGGCCTGGTGACTGGTAACTGTCTGTATTGGGGGAAGGGGAGGGGCACAGGAGTGGGGGCTGTGCAAGGATTCTATAGAACTTCCAAAAATTGAGGGTACATCCCCACGAGTCACCTATGCCTGCAGGCAAGGTCAGCTTTAGGCAGGGGAAATAGGGATAAGAACATAAGAAGTGCCATACTGGGTCAGACCAATGGTCCATCAAGCCCAGCATCCTGTCTCCAACAGTGGCCAATCACGGTGGCTTGGGAAGCCAACAGATCACAGAAACACCCAACAGGTCACAATGGGGGATCCATTCCCTGTTGTTTCCCCCCAGCTCCCATCATGTTCCCTGATCCTGTCTGGCTAATAGCTGCTAATAGACCCATCTTCCAGAAACTTGTCCAAACCTCTTTTAAACTCAGCTATAGTACTGGCCCTTACTACAGCCTCTGGCAGCAGATTTCACAACCCAATTATATGCTGAGTGAAAAAATATTTTCTTTTATTTGTTTTAAACTTGCCACCAGGAGCGGCTCCCCTTCAGGGGCGTTGGGGGCGTTGACCCCACAAGCGCTCCGACAGGTGCCCCCGCTCAAAGTAAAAAAAAAAAAAAAAACCCTCCCTGCCACTTCCCCGCTGCCCGCAGCAGCCTCTGCCTTGCCTTTGCAGAGCTGAGGCTGCTGCAGCGCTGTGGTCAATTTCATGTCAGTTTCACTGAAACTGACCACAGCGCCGCTGCAGCAGCCTTCGCTCTAAGCAAAGGCAAGGCAGAGGCTGCTGCAGCGTTACTTCTCTTCTGGGATCCACTCCAGAGGAGTGGGTCCCAGAAGGCTCAAAAATCAGCCGCCCAAAGCGTTTTCCTATGGAAAACGCGATTGGGGCGGCGGAGTTCCTCTGTCCACAGCACGTATGGGACGTGCTGTGGAGGGAGGGGCTACAGCCTTCCATTGCGCTCAATGGGCGCAATGGAAGATCTCGCCAGGGCGGTCGGGCTGACAGCCCTGGCGAGATAGCTTGGCGGG
>QEPC01000136.1:1170233-1208882 GCA_003113815.1 Sphenodon punctatus | reverse complement strand
AGGTCGGGGCGGGAGGAGGTCCAGAAGTGTGGTGAATGTTCACCACGGGAGGGGTGAATAAAAAGTAACGTCTGAAGGGGAAACCCCGGCCACGGTGGAAGGAAATTACCATGGGCCATGGTGACGGCATGCAGCACCGCTGCCAGGCAACTGACAACAAGCGGCACACGGAGGGAGATTTAAAGGGCAGGCATCAGTAGGGGAACGTGGCAGAGCAGTCGATGGAGAGGAGGGTGGAGGAAACGGAGCGGAGGATGGAGTGAGAGGGTGAGGAGGAGGTGCAGCAGCAGGAGGGGGAACCCGGCCCAGCAGGGAACACCCAGCAGCACACGGGGCCACCCCGGAAGAAGGTAGAGGGTGCAGGTGGGAGCGGGTGGGTTGGAGCTGGGGAGAGGAGGAGCATGGGAGGGATGGACCACAGCCGTCAGGAGCCTAACCAGCAGCCCCCAATGTACCCCCAAACAGGCCAGCAAGAGGGCACATGCCCCAGAGGAAGCCGAGGCCGGAGGGAGCCAGGGCCAGGCGGTGGCTGTGGAGGAGGAAGAGGCAGCAGAGGGGCCGTCACCCAGGCGCCGATACCATGGGGGGGGGGTCAGTGGGGGCTCCAGGAGATCCACAGCCTCATAGCTATCTGGGCAACACCCGAGATGCAGGGCAAGCTGGCTGTCAATGCCCGGAACGAGCAGGTGTTCGCCCAGATAGTCACGGAGATGGGGGAGGCTGGATACGACCGAACGCCCACACAGTGCCGGACTAAAATAAAGGAGCTGAAGATGGAGTACAAGGACATAACCGACAACAACCAGCGCTCTGGGTGGGTGACACAGGCTTCCCCCTACCTGGACCTGCTGAGCCGGGTGCTGCACCGCAAGGACTCCATAGTGGCCCGGCACCCGGTAGGAGGGGGTGCCTGGGAGGAGCAACCCACGAATGAGCACTCCCCCCCCCCTTGTAGCTGGAGAGTACCGAGCAAGCCCCGACACCGGGCATGGGAACCGTGGAGGGGATGCCAGGGACCTCAGGCACACGCGCCCGACACACACCCAGCCCGACCTCTGGTGAGGCCATACATGCCGCAGCAGACTCTGAGGAGGTAGAGGGGGAGGAAGAGACCGTCACCCTGAACCTCACAGCCTGCCGACCCAGAGATCAGGCAGACACCAGCCCCAGCAACCGACCGGCCTCCAAGGGAACGGACACCGAGGGAGCAGGTAAGGGCAAGGCAGGGCACACACACAGACTCCAAGAGGAGGGGGGGATAAGGCAGTGGAAGGGGTTGGCAGCCGTCCCTCCCCTGCAGCCCCAAAGGCAGGGGAGAGGGAGCGGCACAGGGACTGGTGGTGCCCATCCTGGGGGGAAGGATCGCCCAGAGCATGGAGATGGGAGGGGGGGCTGGGGAACAGCACCCCAAATGATGAACTGACCCCTTTATCGCCCCACAGAGCCACACTGAGCACGGGAGGGCCGTGGCCGTGAGCCGCCAGTACTGCTGGCCCAGAGGATGTGGGAGCACTGAGCGCGTGCACACAGGGAGGACCTCGCGCAGGAGCTAGTCACCACCAGCATGCGGCAAATGGATGATATGCTGGCGGCTGTCAACTGGCTGGAGAAGGGGAAAATGAGGGCCCTGCAACAGGTGGAGGGGAGGGACCGGGTGCTGGTGGTGGAGATGAGGAAGGAGCAGTGGCTGATGAGGCGGGACATGAACCGCCAACTGGAGGCACTCCAGGCCCACTCTGACCGGCAGGACCGCTGGTCCATGGAGCTTGGCCAGAAACTGGACCGCTCCCTGGAGCAGGGCACATCCCTCCTCCTGCAGGCTGGGGCCCTGAGTGCCTTCATAATGGCAGCAGCCCCGCCAGGTGCCATGCCAGCACCCAGACATGTGCCCCTTCCACCCCCACCGGCCGTACCACAGGCCCTGCCAGCGCCGCACCCCCTGCCTCCCCAATAGCATCAGGGACCGCAGATTCGGGGACCCATTCCCCCACAGCAGAGATGCCAGCAGCCAGCCTGCCAGGCCCCAATATGGCCGCAGGGGGGAGGGGCAGGGCCCCCCCAAGAGTGACAGACAGGGGGCAGGGGCAGGTCCCCCAGCCCTTCTGGCTGACAGTGTTGGAAATACATTCCTTTGGTTGCATCCCCCCTAAGCACCTCATCCTGTTTGTTTACTAGAAGCAGCAGGAGTAGACAGACAGAACAGGGAACCCTTCCTCCATCCTATCTGTTCTACTCCAGCCAGGACCTGATTGGTCAATCTCCTCTCCCACGAGGAGTGTTATCTCTTTGTGTCTGAGAGATAACCAGATAGAGATCTTCCTTCTTCCCTCCTGAACACACCTAGTCTTAGGACTTAGTACAGATGTAGGCCTTTCCTATCCTACATGTATTTCCTAATAAAGCTACTTAAGCTTAAGTATGCTTCCTGCCTGCTTATTGATGATTAGCTACTCACACTCCTCTGTAAACTCTGCATTGGGCAAATGGATGCAATGATCTCACAGTCCTTGCATTTCCAACAGGGTTATGGGCCCAGACACCCAAAAGGCAGCGCAGAGTGAGTAAAATTGAGTGCTAGCATTAATCTTAAAGGCAGAAAAGAAAAGAAAGATTTTAGTCTCTGTGACCATGGATTCTATGCTGAAGGTCTCCATTCCAGAGAGGCTCACTGGAGCAACAAACTATGAAGCTTGGAGTCATAATGCAAGGATGGCACTGGGAGGACAAGGCCTAAGGAAAATGCTGGAGTCCAACAGACCTACAGATGCAGGGGCAGCACAAGAACTCTGGGATGAGAAAAATGACAAAGCTATGGCAATCATCTCAATGTCGGTGAGTCAGCGTTTACATGTGCACATACGTGACAAGTTAACTGCAAAAGATATGTGGGAAATTTTACAGAGACTGTATCAAGGGAAGTCAAATATATCAAAGATACAAATGCTTAAAAGACTTTGTAATATGAGAATGGATGAGAGTGAAGATTTTTCAGCTCATGTTAATGGCCTGCTTGAACTAGTCAGGAGACTGGAAAATCAAAAGCTGAATTTACCAGATGAATTGATAGTGGCATTTCTGCTGAACTCTTTACCACCAACTTTTCAAACAGTATGTCAGATAATAGAAATGCAGGATAACCAATCTTTGGATGTTGTTATTCAGAAACTTGAGGAATTTAATATGGCTCAAACTAATGAACAGCCAAACTTTTCCTCACAGCTTGCCTGCAAGGCAGCTGAGAACAAGAAGCCTTTTGCAAATTCAAAAGGATCTGCAAGAGTTAAGCGTTGCTTCAATTGCCGGGAAACCACGCATCTCGCATATCAATGCACCAAGCAAGAAGTTCCCAGCTTCTCTGCAAAGAACAAAGGGAGCCATGATAGGGCTTTCAGCCTGGTTGAGGAAAAAGCATCTCAACTTAAAAATGTGGAAGGAATAGAATGTGAGACTGCTTCACATGATTTCTTTGTTGATTCTGGAGCAACTAAAAATCTTATAAAGGACAAAGACAGATTTATTGATCTGGATAGGACTTATAGAACTCCTATAAGATTGGCTAATGGAGAGAAAGTTTATTGTCAAGGAAGAGGCAGGGCTAAACTCATATGTCATCTGGGAAACGGTGAGGAAATGAAAGTTACCATTGAAGAAGCTCTATATGTCCCAGAATTGGATCATAATTTTATAAGTGTCAAGTATGCTGTACAGAAAGGTTTTGCAGTGCATTTTGAAGGGAAATATTGCAGAATTTCAAAGGAAAAGGAGCTTTTTATGCGAGGAATGCTGGATTCAAATGGCCTATTCAAGGTAGATTGCTTGCAACAGGATCAGTATGCAAATGCTGCAAAAGATTGCAGACATAAGAACTGTGAAAGCAAATGGCACAGAAGGATGGGCCATAGAAATGCAGATGTGTTGCATGCACTTCCAGACCTAGTTAAACATTTTAAAATGAACTCATGTGCAACTAAAGATGAGAGATGTGTTTGCTGTGTAAAAGGAAAGGGAACTAGGCCCTCCTTTCATCAGAGCAAGGAGGAAGCCACACAGCACCCCCTACAGCTCATTCATAGTGATATCTGTGGTCCTATGAAGACAAAAACAATTGCAGGAAACCAGTATGCATTGACTTTCATAGATGATTTTTCCAAGTTCACGTTCACTTACTTGATTAAAGAGAAAAGTCAGGTGCTGGAGAAATTTAAGGAATATGTTGCAAGAGCCAGCAATAAGTTTGGAAGATCACCTCAGATCCTAAGGTCAGATAATGGAGGTGAATATGTTTCAAAACAGATGAAAGAATTTTTGAAGCAAAAAGGAATTGAACACCAGACAACCATCCCGCATACACCAGAACAAAATGGAGTAGCAGAAAGAAAAAATCGCTCTCTCATAGAGATGGCGAGATGTATGCTTTTGGATGCGAATCTGCCAAACAAATACTGGGGGGAAGCAGTAATGACTGCCACATACCTGCAGAACAGGCTCCCAACCAAAGGTGCAAAAGCAACACCTTATGAACTATGGCATGGGAACAAGCCCAGTGTGGGGCACATTAGAGTGTTTGGCTCTAAAGCCTATGCTTATATCCCAAAGGCCAAAAGGACCAAACTTAACACCAGATGTGAAGAAGGGATACTTGTTGGCTATGCACAAGGATGCAAGGGATACAGAGTAATGGACACTGACACTGGAAATGTGAAGATAAGCAGTGTGGTCTATTTTGATGAAAATGAAAAGGGAAGCACTGATCAAATGCCAGACCTAATGAGGCCAAGTTCATCAAGACAGAAAAAGACTGCAGAACTGCAGATAAAAGAGGAAGCTGAAGTTTCATTTGATTTGACCATGTTCAATCAACCTGAACCAGAAGGGGGCACTGACACCAACACTGATGCTGATGCTGAAACTGAAGCAGAACCAGAACTGGAACCAGAAGATAACACTGATGCTGATACTGAAACTGAAGCCGAAGCAGAACCAGAACCAGAAGTGAGACGTTCTGAAAGACACAACAAAGGAGTGCCAGCAGCGAGATTCTCCTATGCGGCAAAAGTGGAGGAACCACAGGAGCCCTCAACATGGCAAGACATTCAAAAAATGCAAACCAGTGAGGCGCGCAAATGGAGAGATGCTGCCAAGGAAGAAATTGAGTCTCTTAATGAAAATAAAACATGGACACTCACAAAGCTACCTGAAAACAAAAAGGCCATTGGATGCAAATGGGTCTTCAAGACCAAGCATAATGCAGAAGGGGAAATCACGCGCCACAAAGCGAGATTAGTGGCCAAGGGATATTCCCAAAAATACGGCGAAGACTACGACGAAACCTTTGCTCCAGTAGTAAGGCACACCACAATAAGAACACTCCTCAGCATAGCAGCTGCAAGAAAAATGGAAGTGCAGCACTTAGACGTGAAGACTGCATTCCTACATGGTGATATCAAAGAGGATATCTACATGCAGCAGCCGCCGGGATTTAAAGAACCTGGGAAGGAGGAACTTGTGTGCAAACTTCAAAAGAGTATCTATGGTTTAAAGCAAGCAGCGAAAGCCTGGAACGAAAAATTGAATCAATTGCTCCTTAAGGAGGGGTTCATACAGGGAGAAGCTGACCCCTGCCTATACTCAAGGTTCAGAAATAAAAGGAGGACATACATTCTAACTTATGTGGATGATCTGATTGTATGCCATGAAAACAAACGAGATTGTGATGAAATCGTCAGGAATCTGAACAAAGAAATAGAGGTGAAAGACTTGGGAGGTATCACTTACTATCTTGGAATACAAATAGAACGAGAAAAAGATGGAAGTTTCCTTCTCAATCAAAAACAAAAGATAAAGGACATTTTAGAATGCCTAGGCATGACAGAGGCTAATGAAGTGGGGACACCTATGGAAACAAATTTCCTAAGCCAGGAAGGCAACGACGAGCCCCTACCACAGGACAACCAGTACAGAACTGCAATTGGCAAAATGTTGTATGTAGCCACCGTCACAAGGCCAGACATTGCCGCTGCTGTAGGAATACTAAGCAGAAAAGTAAGTGCACCAACCCAAAGGGACTGGATAGCAGTCAAGAGAATAGCACGGTACCTGAAGGGCACAATGCATTTAAACTTAAAACTACCAGCAAGCGAGAACCCCAGATTGATGGGATATATGGATGCGGACTGGGCCGGAGACAAGACTGACTGCAAATCTGTGAGTGGAAATGTATTTCTGTATGGAGGCGGAGCAATCAGTTGGACTAGCCAGAAGCAGTCATTAATTGCCCTTTCATCCACAGAAGCAGAATTTATTTCAGCCACTCAAGCATGTCAAGAGGTAGTATGGCTACACAGACTACTAAAGGACTTTGGAATAGACGAACCAAAGCCAACTGAGATGTATGAGGACAATCAAAGCTGCATTCAGCTTACGAAAATGGAAAAGATAAAGCCAAGGTCGAAGCACATCAACACCAAGCGTCACTATGTGAGAGAAGCGCAAGAAAAAGGACTTGTTGAACTGATTTATTGTCCTACAGAGGAAATGATAGCGGATGTGCTGACCAAACCGCTACCCAGAGACAATTTCCAGAGGCTACGAGAAGCATTGGGAATTGTCAGCAGTGCACATAAATGATTCGGTGCACGGGACGATGAGAAGGGGTGTTGGAAATACATTCCTTTGGTTGCATCCCCCCTAAGCACCTCATCCTGTTTGTTTGCTAGAAACACCAGGAGTAGACAGACAGATCAGGGAACCCTTCCCCCATCCTATCTGTCCTACTCCTGTCAGGACCTGATTGGTCAATCTCCTCCCCCAGGAGATTTCTCATCTCTTTGTGTCTCAGAGAGCTTCCTTCCTCCCTCTTGAACACACCTAGTCTTAGGACTTAGCATAGATGTAGGCCTTTCCTATCCTACATGTATTTCCTAATAAAGCTACTTAAGCTTAAGTATGCTTCCTGCCTGCTTATTGATGATTAGCTACTCACACTCCTCTGTAAACTCTGTATTGGGCAAATGGATGAAATGATCTCACAGTCCTTGCATTTCCAACAGACAGCACCTCCTCCTCCACCTTGGACGAGGGGGGGGTTGGTAGCCTCGGCCATCCCTGTTGGCAGGGGAAGGGGATGGCCAAGGGGCACCAGGGGATAGGGAGGGGCAGGGCAGCATAGGGGATGGGAAAGGGAGGGGGCGGCTGACAACACGGAGGGGGGACGGGCACGAGGGCACATGGGTGCATACCCCCTCCACAGCCTCGCAGACGTCCCGCACCAGGCAGGCCACGGTTGTGTGCCCCACCCCAAGGTACCAGCGATGGTCCAACATCAGGGGTGCCATGGCAGCTGCATCTCAGCCCGAGGTCCTGCTCAGAGGGCTCTGTCCGAGCCTGGAGTGCCCACGAGAGCATGGTCCTGTGCAACCTGTAGCATTTGCCCATTGTTCAGCGCTGCCTGCGCTCCGTGCCCACCCGGACGGATGCCTATCAGTGCCTGAGCTTTGGTATACTGCGCTTTGGCTATGTCGTGGCCGCTGGCGACTGCCCCGTGCACTGTGAGGAGCTGGGGCTCACCCCCTTCCCTGAGGGGCGCTTACCGGACACGTTGGTGGGCCTTGCGGCGTGGAGTCCTACCAAGATGGCCGCCGCTCAGTGTGTGTGTGCCTTTCCGGGCTATGCGACCTGCCTGTGTGAGGGTGGCCCTGCCGTGTCCGTGTCCTACTACATCAGTGTGCAGAGTGCCCATGGATATCCGTGCTCCTGCGGGACTGCCTACTACCATCTGCTGGAGCTGTCCCACCTGCCCTCGCCCCCTGCGGCCGATTATGGCTTGCCCCCACCCCTCTGGGCCGGAGCTGGCAACCCTGTCGGCGGTGTGCAGCCGCCCTGATGTGCAACTCGAGATGAGCTGTGCAGATCCCTTCGAGGCCTTCGACCTGATCTGCTTCCACATGACTGGCCACGGTTTCTGCCGGAGACTGTGGCAATGGCCCCGCTATGTGCACCTGCTGTCATTACCACCCCCTCCACCCGATGGGAGCCCCTGCAGCTCGGTGTAGGGTGCTCCGGGCCCATCTGACAGCCAGCTGCCTCAGCGCCTTCCTTCCATCTGTAGCCTGGGTGCTCACGCCAACACCTGCTGCCTCTTTGGGACGGCTGGACCCCCTGTGACCCGCCTCCGCCCGCCCGCCTATTGCCCCCTCGCATGAGGCCCGCTGCCGCCGCCCCAAAACCCTCCATGTGGCCTCTGTGGTGGACCGTTGTGCTGGTATCCTCCCTCCCGGACTGGGCCCCATGCCCCCTTGCTGCTGCCCCTTCTCCTGCACCCTGGGCCCATGCACTCCCGCTCTGTATGCTTCTGCGCCTAGCTGGTGCCGCTTGTGTCCTCAATAAACACCTGTTGCGCTTCCTTGGGCCTTGTGTTGCCTCCTGCCTCCTTGGGCTGCTGGGTCCCCCTTGCCCTCTGGGCTCCTGCCCCCTCCCCCTCCTGCTGGGCTGGCCGTGCCGGCCCCTCACCCCCCCCACCTCCTGTGCATCTGACCGGCCGTGGGGTTCCCTGTCCCCCCCTGGTGTGTGCCTCCCTCTGCCCCCCTGCTTGGCTCCCCTTTGTTGTGTGGGTGTGCTGCTTCGTTTGTGTGTGTGTGCTTCTTGTTTTGAAGTGCGTGCGCCTTCCGTGCAGCCGCTGTTTGTGAGCACTGCATCTCCCTCCACCCCCTCCCTTCATGTTTCCCTTCCCTGGGCAAGGTCCTCTGACGTCTTTGGCTTCGTTTGCCCTCCGGTGGCCATGTTTGCATCTGCGTGACCTTGTGGGGCTCCACCGCGGTTCTCGACACCATGTCACGTCTGTTGGGTTCCCCCGGCCCGTGTTCTCTCTGGTTGGCCCCAGGCGGTGGTGCTGCCCCTGTCACGTCTGTTGGGGCCGCACGTCTTACCATGGCCCGTGGTGCATCCATTCACAACGGGGTGGGATTCACTGTGGTGAATTTCACCGCATCATGTCTGAAATCACCCAATTTCTTTTTTGAGATGGGGTGTCCAGAACTGCACACAATATCTGAGGTGCCCCAGTCTTCACATTTGGGGAGGGTTCCCCAGGGAGCACTGTCCCTGAAACCCCAAGCACCACTGATCCTGAGGGACCCCAGAAGTCCCAGGAACACTGCTGCTGCTCCTGCATGGCTCAGCACTGCTCCTGAAGTTTGTGACAGTGATGGGTTTCTTGGCACTCCTGGAGAGCTGTCAGGTGGCAACAGGAGCTCCTGCACGTTCCAGGGCTTTGAAAGTTTCCAGGAAGTGGGTAACTACTGGCTCTGCTGGAGCATAGAGATGGAGCCTGGCAGTCCATAAAGAGGACTGTGGGTGGACCTAACCATCCACAGAACACTTGGACAGACCTGTAGGGCCTGATTTCCTGTCCCAGCTTGGCCTAGCCATCTGCCCCCCTCCCCCATTAAGTCCTTGAGGCTGTCAGGAGCTCCTGCTGCCACCCAACACAGCTCCCCATGATAAGAGTATTTAAAGAAATGGGATTTGATTAGGATGATGTTAGTAAATTGCTAAACCTGCAGTGGAGTCAGTTTCCAGTCCCTCACTCACACATCACACAAACAGTCCCTTCATCTGTTTCCCTCACACACAGCCCCTCAGAGCTACATGCACAGCTCCTTGCTCTGTGTCACACACACGCGCACACACACACACACACACAAATAGCCCCTCACCTACCCATAACATGCTCAACCGGCTCCCATCTGTCCCACATGCATACAACCAGCCCCTCACTCACACCCATACAACTAGCTCCCTCCCTCTCTCTCACACACACAGACACACACAACCTTGATCCTGTGTATTCTGCATTTCCTCCACTGGCAGCAATGATGGAAATGCAGTATAAACAAGGTTCTGCGCACAAGCAGCTCCCACATAATATGTTGAGCTATATTCCGCTCTCGTTTTACACCCTAGGGAGTACAAACCACTCTCGTTTTACTCCCTAGGGAGTGAAAATAGAAACTGGCATATATTATATAATCCTTTTCTAGGGAAGTTAATATGTTATGCATAGTTTTTATTGGCAATATATAATATCATTACAGTGATGTAAAACTGACAACTATATTGAGTTGATGCATCAGAAAGGCTCCATGGAAATAATACTGAGCAATCCTACTATGATTGTTTTAAATAATGTTATGAATAAGTACCAAGAAAAAGGAGTACTGAAATGTTCCTGTCAATTTATTTTTTTTCCTGACAATATAAAACTATCATGTGAGCTGGCCTGTGCCAACAAACTGTCTTTAAGTGGAAACTAAAACAAGAGTAGAGAACGAAACCCTGGAACAAGGGCAACTATGCAATCCTCCAGAGCCACTGGAAATGGCACACTCCAGATAATACTTTTAAAACATGGAGGAAAGAAATGTCCCTGCTCATCATATTTTTTAAAAATAATTCAGTAACATCATCTAAAGAAAATACATGTGCATTAACTAAGAGAAAACTGAAGTGGCTGAGTTATGCTGAACATATGGAAGGATCAAGAATTGTGAAGCAGGTAAAGCTCTGGTGCCCAGGGGGTAAGAAAAAAATCAGAAGACCAAAAGACAGACGTGGGGAAGAACAGTTACAGAAGAGGTCAACAGATAGGTCATGACATGGCATGAAGGCAAGAAGACCTCCAAAAATCAAGTTCAGTGACATAAGATGGTTGCAGCCTTATGCACCTGTCAAGAAGTGTGAAGAATGTATTATGTAAAGAAAGAAAACAGGAAACACCTGAGGATAACATTTTGTCAAAAATATCATGAAACATTTACTTTTGCTAAATAAAATTGATCTTGCTTATGTTAAATATTTGAGCCAAATTTTCGTGGGGCTTGCATGCTGTATTAATTGGTCCAAGGTTCTCTTTCCCCACTAGTGCACCCAACTGGACTGCACTAAAAAGTTGTCTGTAGAATGTGACAGAGTTCAACTAGCACCGCTAGCCCCAAAAGGCTGTGTTGGAATAGGACCATAGCCTGGATTTATATGTGCCAGCAGAACAGCTTTATGTGGACTGCTGCACCTTCTTAGATGGTGTAACAAGAGCCTATTCCCAGTCTGTTTTCTCCAATGGTTGTCTCCACACACACACGAGCTGCTGGGGCCTGATCCCCATGTTGCCCCTTGGCGGGCAAGCACAGAAGTCACATTGTGGGGCCAGCATGGGGAGCTGGGTAGATGAGATGGCAGCTGGGCTGCTGATGGAGACCCCACCACAGCCAGGGCAAGTCAAGGCACCAGCCACGTGAGCAGGCACCCAGCCCTGCCTCCCTCCCCAAGCCCAACCAAATTCCCCCCCAGCCATGACGTGGCAAAGAGCAACAGGTGACAGTGCCACCACTCAAAGCCCCGCCTCAGAGCTCACCACATGGTGGGGCAGAAGGCGCCCACCCACTCCTTGGGAAGCCTTACCCCATATAAGGTAAGGCTGCTATGCAATGCATCCTCTGACTTTTCCTGAGGACACAGTGAGTAGCAGTCAGCTGCTCACTCTACCACATGGTGGGGAAAACATCTGGGAGCAGCTGGTCACACAATGCACTGCATCACATGGCATGGCTGCCCAGACTGGGTTAAGACTACCCAAGCCAGAGTGTCTTGTGTGGCTGTACCCAATGTCTCTGGAGTTGTTGTTCTACTGACAAGAATAATAAGATACAGAAACTTATGCAAATGCAAATCATATGCAAGAAGTTTCATGGTTTCATTCCAAACACAGATGCCAAATCTCTGATGTCATTCAACTTGTTGTTTTTGAAAATCAAATGTTCATCTATTGGATGTGGCACATCGACAAGTTATTGCGTGTTTAAAATGTATCTCCTAAGAAAACAACCTAATACCCAGTAAGCATCTGTGTATGCACTCAGGAATCACCTTGTATGAATGTCATGTTTCCGTGTCTGAGTTGGAAAGCCAGGATGTTACAGGAAACTAATATGTTATTTCTACTTGCTGATATAACCTGCCAGACAATGAATAAACATGAGGCATATCTGAATCTTGTAGAAGTTACTCCTCATTAGTATTTTGAACGGTACACTGAATCTCTGGTCTGTCTGGAAGTTAACTTCACTGGGAGATGACCAATTACTTCTCTATATACATATCATAAGACCTGATGCCTGAGCAAAGAACTTCCATCATGATCCTCCAAGTGCTGAACCAGCATAAGCCCTGTTGAAGATCAGGCTTTATGGGAGTAAACATTTAAGTGGATAAGGCAGGTACTAGCACTTAGCACAGGCACAAGTCCCATTAAAGGATTTCAATATCCATACTGATGCCAGTCTTGGAGGGGCAGAGCGTAAGTTCATGGCTACCATGGGCCTGTCTCAGATAGTAGTTGACCTGTCTCAGATAGTTGTTGGCCCCACACATATTGGAGGACATTCCCTGGACATGATATTTTGCACAGACCTTGTGGTGGGGGATCCATTAGTGGGGGAGGTGTCAGCAGTGCCCTTGTCATGGATGGATCATTATCTCCTCCAGGCCGGTATCCTGGCACACATCGGCCCCCGGAAGGGTGCAGAGCCCATTCAGTTGGTTCACCCCCGGAAGCTTATGGAACCAGAGAGGTCCCAGAATGCTCTGCGGTGATATTCCCTCTGATTTCGATGGCAGTTCACTCAATGATCTCATGACCCTTTGGAACTTGGTGTTGATGGAGGCCATTGACCGTATGGCTCCCAGGCATCTGCTCCCAAATCGCCAACAATGTAGGTCCCCGTGGTATATAGAGGAGCTGCAGCAAATGAAGTGAGAATGGTGGTGGGGGTCTGTCCTCCCCTGGTATCTCAGGTCTGTAGTCTAGGGATGCTCACAGATCTGCAGCTCTGCCTGGATGCCCAGGTGGTAGCTGTGGTGAAGGGTGCATTTTGCCAATTATATCTGGTACGAAAGCTTAGGTCGTATGTCTTGGACTCGAACCTTGTCACAATCATCCATACTTTTATTATCTTGAGACTGAACTACTGTAACATGCTTTATGTGGGGCTACCCTTGGTGATGGTCTAGAGACTGCAGCTGGTGCAGAATACGGCGGCCTGTCTCCTTAGGGGGACAAGTCATCGCGAGCACATTACTCCGGTGCTCCGTTCTCTGCACTGGCTGCCGATAATCTTCCAGGCCCAATTCAAGGTGTTGGTTTTTACCTTTAAAGCCCTAAACAGCCTGGGCCCCACCTACCTGCAGGACCGCCTCACCCTCCCGATTCTGGATTGGTCTCTGCAGTCGGCTGGGGGTGTTTCCCAGGTGTCGACCATGAGGAGGGCATTCTCTGTGCCCACTCCGTGGCTGTGGAACTCCCTCCCATTGGAGGTCCACCTGGCTGTAGACCTCCCCCTTTTCCATAGACAGTGTAAAACCTGGCTGTTCTGCCGGGCCTTTGCCGAGGGAGCCAGGATGGGTGGGTTGGGTTAGGGTGGGTTTTTATTGGTTTTACTGTTGGGTTATTTTAAATGTTGAGTTTTATGATATTATTTGTTTTAAAATGTTGTTAGCCACCCCGAGATGCTGTGCATGAGGGGGCGGCATAAAAAACATGAAATAAATAAATAAACAAATTAAATTAAATAAAGCAATGGGATTTATGTGATGCTAAGTGCAACACACTTATCTTCTCAGAGGATCATGCTGTCTTTTTGAGCTACAGTAATTCTGCTGGTGAACTCAGCTGTGCTGTTCTTGAAAATGTGTTGACAGACTGATCTAGTTTTCAGACCCTACAAATAAAAACAATAGACTAGCAATGACAGTTCGGATACCATTTAGGTTTCCAGTTAGCCTTGGCTAGCTAACATCTGTAGCCAGTGTTTAGAAAAGACTATAGACAAAGGAAGATCATATTGATTAGGCTGTACTGTTTGTCTGCTTATCGTAAATTATGATAATTTATTATAATTTATTATAAGCATAATTATGATAAGCATAATTATATTCAATTTCTTTTGTTTAAACAAGACTAGAGTCTGGCTGAAGGGTTTGTGAGGAACATGCACAGCCCTGGGAGAGCGTGCATACCACAGTTTTGGCTAATTGGTAGGGATGGGAATTTCAGATTTGGTTAAAACCAAATTGACCCCAAAATGGCTGACTTGGTTCTCCTAAAATTTTGGTTCTCAATTTGGTTTTGGTCGATTCAAGGGGGGAGGGTGTTTGCATTTGTTTCTGGGGTTTTTTTCCAATACAAAAAAAGCAAGCAACAAAAATGCAATGCAAAAAAACTAAATCTGAAACTGAATTGAGAAACTGAATCGAGGACCAAAATTCTCAGATAACCGAATCTGAAAAAAACAGAATCCAAAATTTTGCCCCAGAGTCCCATCCCCTATCCACTCAATCAGCTGGGACATGAAGTGATAGGAGACTTTTATAGTTCATAAGGCAGTAGAATGGCAAAATCTGGAGTTGAGGAATCCAGTTTAAGGACAAACATGAGGTCACTGAAAGGACTGTGTTGCTGAAACTTGTCTGAGGATCCAAGTTCCTGAGTGTCTGATTTAATGTACGCAGCCCATGGCACTGAAAGGCTGTGGCTTGGATAATCCAACCCTGCAGTGAAACAGGGCCAAATTTTCTGTTGGTGTAAGCTGCTGCTAGTCCATTGGCATGATGGCATCAAGGTTTTGGACCATTATTTCAGTGTACTGCTGCTTAGATAGTGCTCCCCCCTTCCCCCCTCCACCACCGAGGTGTATCTATGACCACGATGTGCAGAAGAGTCATTTTTTAAAAATGTGAAGAACTGTTTTCTCCTTGACAAATTGCTAGACTGATTAAAATGTGTTGGAAAATCTGCTGCTGATGGAATTATGGAACTTTTCTTTTCTATATACTGGTTCCAACCTGCATGTTACATCCTTGTGAATTAGGGTTATCATTTTTATCATTTATTTACATTGTAGTAGCATTTAATGGACCCAGCCAGGATTTGGGGCACATTTGTATTTCGTCAATGTCCAGCACAAACAGAGACCATTTCTCTAAACCAAAGAGTTTGCAAAAACAGGCAAGGGGATGGGACAAGGATACGCATGTGATATTGCTGAAGTTGATTTGGGCCTGCTGCCTTCATAAGTAGGGCCAGAAGTGCATCTGGGTTTTGGTTGAGAGTCCTGTCTAACATGAACGTTAATTTCCACATTACAGCATTATTCATTTGCACTGTGAAGTCCCCCAGCTCTCCAAAATCATTTACCTCTACTAGTGTTTCCATAAACAATTTCTAATAAAAACGAAGTACAATAAGCACAATCATCTTTCTCCCATTGTGCCGACCACTCCCTTGCTCTGAGTTTAGCTTTTTTCTTCAGTTCACAGGCCACCCACATTTAGAGTGTGCTCTGATCTTGCATTTTTTTAATCCATAGTGCTCAGTTTTATTTCCTTCCATTCCATGTGTCAGGTACTTTCTAGATTGCTAAAGTAATTTATGGAAAGGGTAGATTAGAATCTGACCTACTGATGTAATTATAGCTGCAAATCTCTCAGATGGGGGATAAGAAAATAGTCTTTATGGCTTGGCTTTGCATTTCGGTCTCAATTTTAAGTATATCTAACATCTTTATTCTACCTCCCAAATTTTCCCAATAAACATTTGGACCTAGTTACAAATCAGCTTTACAGAACCAGTTTTCCTGCCTTATAAAATGCCCCCTCTTCTTTAAAAAAAAAAAAGATGAATTTGTGCATTCAAGACCTCATTGGTGTTTTGAAGCTTTATATCAACCTCATGTCCAAAAGTCTGTGAGGGCCTTATCTTTTGATATTCAGTAAGAAAAGGACAGCTGACAAGAAGGGGAAAGGAAAACTTCATGCAGGAGGATAGGGAATCCTCTGAATAGTTTCCTTGTTTCTCTCTTGTCAGTTGTCCAGCAGGCACTGAATGCAGACTGGGTGGGATTGACTAGTCAATAGCCAATGCCATCCTTTCCCCATGTCAATTTCACTAAGCTTCTGCAATGTGAGTCTGGGCTTGTCTAGGGTGGCAAAATGCCTAAAGTTGTCCCTAAGGAAACCTGCTGCTTCCACAAGCTGTACACCATCCGAATCTGCTTATTGGCCTATTCGTTTCTGTTTTTTAAAAAGCTAACAGATCAGTCCCTCTGCTGACTCATCAGTAGGAGCCAACTGAAACTCCTACTGTAAATTCCGCTATATATGTTGCAATAGAAGAAGGAAGGAATAAAAGTAGAAGAAAGGTGCCGGCTGGGACTGCATTAGGAGTAAAGTATTGATCAGATTCTGCTTTGTGAAACGGTCCTATAAGTATATAACTGTAAGATCATTGTGATTTTTACTGTTACATGTTTTCTTACCACTGAAAATTTAAAACATGTGGGCAGATCTTGGCGTAAGCCCATTAAAATCTCAGAGATTCCCCATGGCATGCGTGTGATCTGATGTTCTTAAAATACTTTCCACTACTTAAAAAAAAAAAAAAAAAACAGATTTGTAACTGGTTTGACTTGTATTGTAGCACCTTCCCAAGGTTTATTTGAGGTCAGACCCTTGTCACATTCCAGTGCTGCTTTCTGAACAACTAATGGCAGCGTTTTCCAAATGTGGTTGATGTATTGACTATATTCCTACACTGAAAGGCGTATGGCAAGATTTTCTTGTTGCTAGGTTCTACCACCATTGTAAAAGTAAAGTTGTGCCACATAAGCATAGTCCATATGGGCAAATGTAGTTTTATTGCTGTTTCAGAGGGCCATGAGGGCTTTACTAAGTTAAAGAACTGAAGTATCACAATCCATAGTGTGATTAGGAATTAGCATTGAACTATATCTATGTACTATATACAAAATGGAAAGCTGGCAGCAGCATTTGCATGTTGCTTCTATGATTTGCAGCCGGACCTCAATCTGTTGCAAAATGTAAGGGTCAGGTCTTAAGCCGCTGACCCTAGACTTGGATAGGGCTGGTCCTTTGCCCCTGCACCACTGCTTGGCTGAGCTGAGACTACAGTTTTCATAATTTCCTTCCTTTCCCTGTTTTAGTGACCATGCCCACCTCGCTCCCTGATAGGTAGCTCTATTTAATGCTATGTGTGCTCACCCCTATCCAGTTTGGTAAATGTCCAGGCTGTATGGTTCCCATGTTTGTGTTCTCTAGCCCTTGCTAAGCCTAGTTACCTTGTTAAACCTTGTGTGGCCCCTCTCCTTGTTGCTCCGGTTTGTTTCTACCTTTCTCTGCTCTGTGCTAATATCTCTCCGAGGGAGGCTCTGTCCCAGTCCTCCCTGCAACTTCTCTTCTCTCAGTCTGGTCCCTTGATATAGTCTTGATCCTGCTTTGCTGCCTCCATGGTTTTGTTTCCTGGTGGCCTTTTCTAGTCTGGCTCCCTTTCCTTGTGTGCAGCCTTGGCTTCAGCCCTCGCCTCCTCCAAGGCTGTGGTGTTTACCCCCTCGGCTCTTTCCCGGTGTTTTCTGTTATCCTTCTTTGTGTTTGAAAACTCCTGATCTTCCCACTTAGCCTTCCCTTCAGTGACTATGGCCCTGCTCCTCTACCTAACTCTGAGTGACTTGCTTGGCCCTCCAATGTAGTACTACTGCCTTGCTCCCTCTTCATAATATTGTTTTTCTGCCCTCAGATCCTGTGCATTGCCTTCTTCCTGCTAGTGTTTTTTCCACAGCCCTGTGTGTATAATGTGGATGCCTTTCTACCCAGTGTTGTTCCCTTTTCCGGTCTGGTATGTTGCACTCCTCCTACCCAGTGGTTGCCTCCTGAACCTCTGTGTCTGCTGCTACGCTTGCTCCCTCCAGGTTCAGAGTGTTGCACTCCCCCTGTCCAGCGTCTGTCTTCATAGACCTGCGTATGTGCTGCCAGCCCCTGTTCAGTACTGTCTCCCTCTAGTCCCCTGTAGGTCGCACTCTTCCTGTTGGTGTTACATTTCTCTAGCCCTTGTATTAGGTCACAATTCCCCCCTTGTGGTGTCTTCCCCACTGAATAGTCCCTTGTGGTGTTGCTCTTTCTAAGCTGCCTCTCTCTCTTGATGTTCACTCATCAGGCTGTCAGCCTTCTCGCACCCCAACTTCATCCCTGGTTCAGTGTATCCCCATCTCCTTCTCTTTGGAGACTTTGTTCTCCACTCCCCATACCTGTGTTCCCTATGCCTCTCTCTCTCTCTCTATTGCTCCTGTTCCTTCTGTAGCTGAGCTGTCCTCCTGAATTACCCTAGAAGACACAGTAGAGTCCCGGATCAATGGCCTTGTTTTCCCCTGGGTGCTAGCCAAATAAGATTCTGAGGGATACTAAGCACCTCTTCTCTGGGCTTGAGGGCTAAAGCTCTGCTAATAGGCCTCCTGTTCCCCTTCCCATACCTCAGACACAAAGGAGGACTAGATTACAAATTGCTACCCCATCCAGTCCTGCTGCTGAAAAAAATAAAGCCGGTTGTGAGCTAAAGAGTTTGCCTGAAGCACTGGACTCTAGGAGGTCACTCATTTCTTTGATGGACTGAGAGACCTCCCTTGAGAAACTGACCCAACAACTATGGATAATTGGCTTAGATTTAAAGCAGAACTGATACTGATGCAAACCAGAATTTTAGATGGAGACACAAATATCCAATAGTAACATTAGACCCAGAACAAGGACATGTAACAGCACCATAGACAGGACGTCTTCTGGGAGTGGGCAGTTTCATTTTCCTCTGAGAGAAATAATAAAAACATAAGCAAACAACAAATAGATAGATAGGTAGATATCTAGATAGATAGGTAGATATATTTTAAGGATTCTTCCAGATTTAAACATCTAAAACATGAGTTCTCAATGCAGGCCAGCAACTGGACATGTTCAATGGAATTATGAACCATTCTCCTTTGGAGAAAATGGGCCCCAAGAATTTTTTCTGTTGTATCATAAGGCTATCGTATGAAAAAGGCTGAGAACCACCAGTTGATGCTATTGGCATTATAGGATCTAAGCCAGTGTCTGCTGATAAGGAAACTAGTTTTTATCTTTTATTTTTATTTTGTTTAAAGTGTTTTATCCTATGTCAGTGGTTTTCAAACCTTTTTGATTAGCGACCCTCTTCCATTTATCTGTGGAAGGCCCCAGCTGTTGCCTGGGTCCTTGAGTTGATAGGTTCAGGCTTGAGGCCTAGGTAGTTGTTCACATATCTACACATATATTTATACACATATATTCATATATCAGGTATTCATTATAATAGTGCATAGTGGTTTGATTAGAAATAGTATGCTTAATTTGCAGTTTGATTAAAAAGGATTTTAAAGTGTGTTAGAGTTTAGAGTTTTAAGTGCTGGTGACTGAGACTGAGCAGGATTGCTTAAGATTGAAATGGAACATAGGGTGGCTAGCCGTTGAAGGACTTTAGGGAACTTGGGCAAACTGGCACCTACTTTAGCAAGTCAACAGGATGGATTATCTGAGATGAGGGACCTTGATATCCAAAAATGGAGTAGTTGTTGTTAGAATCAGTAAACCGCACCTTTTAGCAATGTTTAAGAAACTTTCCATTTTACATTATATATACGTCAATGGAGTTTAGCTTTTGTATTGGTTAAAGTTAAGGTTTATTATTGAAACAGGTAATATCCTGGGTGGATATGGGAGGAGAATGGAAGGTTTTAAAAGTAATAGGTTGAATGGCAGAATCCACTTTTCTTTCCACTTCGGTTCCTTTTCTCTCTCTTTACTTTGATTCCATCTTGTCCGGATTTGATTCAACCTAGGCCACTTTTAGACGAGTGGGTCACCATCATGTTACCCGCTCGCGCAATGTTTCAAAATCCCGCGACAGCAATCCCACTCATCTAAAAACGGCCCTAGTCTACTTCCCATATCCACTTCAGAAGCTGGTCTTGCTGAATGGAGGGTAATCTTAGTTTAAGTAGAAATGCAAAGAAAGCCAAGCATAGTTTATAGAGTAATTCCAGACTATATACATGAATATTTCAAACAGTTGTACGGGAGATCACTGCTACTAAGATTGTATATTCTTTTAGTGTGTATCTCTGTGATTTTCATATTTGCTTATGTAATAGTGGCGTGGTCTTGGGGATTAGGGATGGGCGAACAGATCGCGATTCGGGTTCGGCCGTTCGGTTCGGCTGTGTTCGGTTTGTCTGTTCGGTTCGGCCGTTCGGTTTGACTGCGTTTGGTTTGTCCGTTCGGTTCGGCCGTTCGGTTAGTTCGCCGGGTTCGGCCATTCTGTTCGGCTGCGTTCGGTTCGTCTGTTCGGTTTGGCTGCGTTCGGTTTGTCCATTCAGTTCGGCAGTTCAGTTAGTTCGCCGGGTTCGGCCGTTCGAGAAATGTTATGGGTGGCTTGTTTTTTTTTTATATGTTTTTTTTTTTGTTTTTTATTGGGTTTTATATGGTTTTCTTTTGTTTTTTATTTGTTTTTTTTGTGTTTTATATGGGGTTTTTTTCCCTTTTTAAAAAAATCTAACTGCTATTAACTATTCTAAATGCTATGAACTAAATTGATTATCTAATAAGTACACAGGCCTACTCCTACAAACACTAAAACTAAATCACTAACGCTATCTCTATCACTAAGCTAGCTCCTACAACTACTATCCCTAACCTATCTATCTATCTCTATATATCTTTATCTCTCTATCTCTCTATTTATGGGATGGGGGGGAATCACAAACACAAGGTTTCAGTTTAAGGTTTAAGTTTCATTTCAGTACAAAACTGAAATGAAACTTAAAGCAATCTAATAATCCTACTCAACGCCTGCTGTTCAGAAACAGTGACTAGCTCAGGAGGTGTTGGAAAGGGGGGAGGCAGATAGTTTCATTTCTTGCAAGCCTCTCCACGCCTGGTGCCTGGAAGTCTGCTCCTCAGTGACTAGTACTACCACTCCCTGTCACGTTTGACCTTACAGTGAACCTTTTTTTGCCACCCGAACTCACACGAACACGATCCGAACTGACCGAACTGTTCGGTCATTTCGCCATTCGGATTGAGTTCTGTTTGGCCAGTTCGTGTTCGGAAGTTCGGTTCGGTTCGGTCGTCCGAACAGGCCGAGTTCGGGCCGAACTCCGAACTTCCGAACCGTGTTCGCCCATCCTTATTGGGGATTATTTTTTATGTTTACTTTTAATAAAACATCTGAATATTCAAATAAATCTGACTCACTCAATGTCTCTGAGTGAAATGAGTTGTTGTCCAACAGGGGAACCCATTCATAATTCAGAAATAAATTCCCAAACATTCTAAACATAATATAAGCCTCCAAAGTAATTAATCAATAGTCCTGTTGGTAACACAGCACATACCTATATGTACAATTTGCTCTTTCTCCCATTTCCCACCCTCTTGTTCCTTCTTCCTTTTCTCAGTGTGTGGAGCTAGATGCTCCTCCTTCTCACACTCCTCTAGAACACCTTCTACACTCCATCACCCTTCTTCCTCCACTGGAGGGCCTGCCCTCACAGTTTGAGAATGACTGTTCTAAGTGTCCCTTTATTTAAACCTTCTGTTTGTATAGTTTAACAAGGTTTTTATAGTAAGTAATCATGAAGTGCAAACACAGTTTCTGTGCAAAATGTGAGGGTTATGGTGGGAGGGGGAGAGGCTTGAGCTCTGTAATCCAAAATAAAACCAAGTTGCCTTTCCTTTCCTTCTTTGTGTTATACCAGAGTAAAACATTGTAGGAAGAAATTAAATCATATGATTGATTCTTACTCTCCTATGAAATGCATACAAAACTTCAGTGAGCAGGGAAGGGGAAATGGGAAATGATTTCCAGTGGGAATTGAGATGCTTTCTGTCAGATAGCTCCACCTATCCAGGTTCAAGGCTTTTCCTGTCCTCAGGACAATGGACTTGACTGATCAAAAGGTAGGAATTTTTGACCTTAACACTCTTGACCTTAATCTGTCTGAAAACAGTTTGAAAATAATGTTTTTTTTAAATGTGTTTGCAGGTTTGAGTAACCAAATGTCTGAAATTTATTTATTTACTGGTTTGTTTAATCAAATTTTTATGCCACCCTTTCCAAAGGCTCAAGGCTGCTCACAGACCATAACAACAGTAAAATACAAAAAACAACCCTCAAAACACCCGACCCTCCCACAACCCCCCACAAAACCCACCCAACACCACCTCCCCATTGATCACATCCAGCCCCCCTCACACCAAATATTTGGTGCCCAAGCATTTTAGGGATTTATAGGTCAAGACCAGCACCTTTAATTGTGCCTGGAAAGCTACTGGTAGCTAGTGCAGACTCTGCAGCACTAGTGGTGTAATGTGTGACCCACTCCCAGCAGAATATATGGGCTTGGATCAGTCTTGGTAAATGAGTTTTTAATGAGTGTCTTCTAGAGTAATTAATAATTAATTCACTACTTATGGAGTAAACGTGCCATCATGCACTCAGCTTGATGGCATTCCTGTTTGTCTGTAGCATTATACCTTTAGAAAGCCAGATACCATCAGTCTCAAATTTTCAGAGAATGTTCTCTGCAACAGTGTCCAAAACTCTATTTACTTTAATTCAAACTGGAAGATCAGAAATGACTTACCTGGGTAGTGAGAATTTTGAATTGTAATGCACACCACAGGGGAGAGAAGTTCTGTAGGCATGTAACCATATAGAGTGAGTTCCTATGGGACGGTAGAGTGTATACTCTTGGTTCACTTTTCCACACTATAGAAGGTAACACGTCTTTTTAAATAATACCACATAGTAAGAGAGAGAATGGCCTGCGGTGTATACACCTTTTGCCTCTTCAAAACAACACAGATGCCTAGCTAGACCTCTGTCTGTTTCTCTCTCATGTTGTAGCCTTTGGATCCAGGTGTACAGCAATATGCAAGTCTTCATCCAGCTGAGCTTGCCATTGGGGACGGGCCAGGCCTTCCAATGCACTGGGCTCACACAGGGGGGGGAGGGTTGGTTGGTCTATTCCAATAGCATATAATGCAGGATAGAGCTGGAAGGCTCTTTGGCAATTGGGAGTGGCAAGCAGTCTGAGATTTTGGAGCTTGGTTGGCAAATAGTGGGTGGCGTGGTTTTCTGGGTTGAGTTTTTGGTCTTGCCAGCAACTGGGACTGATTACACTGGAATTAGAAGTTTATAAATTATGTAGACTGATCTAGGAGCCATCTTCCTAAGACTTTGGCATGGTCACTTTCTAATTCTAGTTCACATGCAGTGGCTGCAGAAGCAACAAAGTGTGCAAACCTCTAGTTTAAGTAGAAATGATGATATTTCATGCCTATATGAGACAGATCCCATGTGAAGTTTTATCTCTCAGTTCAAATATTATGACACAGTCTGGTCTGTTAGCGGTCTGTCTTTTCAGAGAAAAAAATCCTTTGGGAGATAAAGCCACCCTGATTTCTGCCAAGCAATGTTAATCATAGTGCAGTAATAGACATGAAGGTGGAGCGTGGCTGTGAAGCTGAGCCGAGAGGGCAAGCTTGAAGCCCAACATAATAACAAGTAAAGACGTTGGCTTGGCTTGTGCTTATTTGGCAACTCAGTGCCTCTAACTGAATTTTGTATGTTGGTTGTTCTTTCTCAACCTTTCTTGGGACTAAGCCATGCTTCCAGATGGTATATATGCTGAGAAGTATGCAGAGATCTCTTCTGTATGCTATCAATCCCAGATGGTGGAAAATTTAAAAATACTTCATGTATTACTGAATGAGCCTGTGGGAAGGATTTGGCTTTCACTAGTTAGTCATGCAAGTAAAAAAATTTGCCTAGCTCTTGTCCTGGCATCTGCTTTCTAGCACTTTATTAATACTTCTGAGCAAAGCTTCCGCAAGTGAGGAAAGAGAACAACAATTTCCAGGCCCATGTGCTTTTGAGCCCACACCAAAAATGAGAGCCTCCCCTTCCTGAAGCATGGAACCTTCATCAGCTGCTGCAGCCATGGCTGCTCTTCAGAAGCTTGTTGTAATTAGTGCCTTAGCAGAGAAGGGTTTGGCACACTGCTCAGTACAAATTACTCAGTTCTGTGTACAGGATTAGAGCAAGTCCCCAAAGCTTGGTTGGATTCCCTGTTACTGGCATGCCATACTAGCTCAATGGTGTTATTTATTTATTTATTTATTTATTTATTGTACAGATTTTTACCCCACATCTCCTGCCAAAAGCAGCTTGAGGCGGCTAACAAAAACACAAAATTACAATAAAAATACAATAATAAATATATTAAATAATAAAACTATTAAAAAACAACAACTAGGGGATGTCATAAAATCAAACCCAACCACCCTAACCCACCCTCACCCATCTCCCTCACCGAAAGCCTGGCAGAACAGCCAGGTCTTGTATTTGTGTTGAAAGGAAGAAAGGTCCAGGGCCAATTGGGCCTCTACTGGAAGGGAGTTCCACAGCCTAGATGCGGCCACCAAGAATGCCCTCTCAAGAGTCACCCCCCCAGGATACCTGGGGGCCCTCAGAAGGGCGCCCCCGGAAGATCACAGGGGCCACTCCAGGGCCCAGAGAGTACGGAGGTCCAGCAGGTAGGTGGGGCCTAGACCATTTAGGGCTTTATAGGTCAAAACAAACACCTTGAATTGGGCCCAGAAGACTATAGGCAGCCAGTGCAGAGAGCAGAGTGTAATGTCCTCATGGTGACCCGTCCTTGTGAGGAGGTGGGCTGCCACATTCTGCGCTAGCTGCAGTCTCCGAACCGTAGACCCACGTAGAGTGCATTACAATAGTCTAATCTTGAGGTAATGAAAGCATGGATGATAGTGGCCAGGTTGGAGTCTAAGATATATGACTGATGCTTTTGCATCAGGTGTAATTGCCGAAACACACTTCTCGCCACAACCTCCACCTGGACATCCAGGTGGAGCTGGGAATCAAGGAGCACTCCCAGACTATGAACTTGAGAGACCAATGGGGGACAGACCCCATCAATGACAGGGGATGCCACACCCCACCACCATCACCTCTGTCTTGTCAGGATTCAGCTTCAGTCGGCTCACCCTCATCCAGTTCCCCACAGCCACCAGACATTGGGTAAGCACTGAGACTGCTGAGTCTGGGTCGGATGAAAAAGAGAGGTAGAGTTGGGTGTCATCAGCATATTGATGACACCGAACATCAAACTGTCTCATGACCTCACCCAGTGTCTGCATATACAGGTTGAACAGAATACCCTTGTGGGACTCCACATGAGAGGTCCCAGGGAGATGAAGAACAGTCCCTGAGCACCACCCGCTGAGTTCTTCTGGCCAGGAATGAGAGTGGAACCATTCGAGAACAATTCCACCTACCTCGGGCCATTCCCACAAGCAAGTCACCAACTTCTCATGGTCAATGGTATCAAAAGCAGCCAGCAGATCTAACAAAATCAACAGGGTCAATTGACCCTGGTCCAATTCCCGGTGGAGGTCATTGACCAAAGCCACAAGCGCAGTCTCAGTACCATAACCCGGACAAAAGCCGGACCGTGAGGGATCAAGAAAACTGATGGTATTAAGATGCTCCTACAGCTGCTAAGCCACAACCCATTCAATAACCTTCCCTAAAAAGGGAAGGTTAGAGACAGGCTGATAGCTGGCAAGCGAGTCCATGTTAAGCAGTTGTTTTTTGAGCAGAGGCTGCACCACCTCTTACTTGAGGCAGCTCGGCACTCTACCCTCCCAAAGGGAGGCACTGACCACCCCTGCCAGTAATGGCCCCAGAGTCTCCTGGTTGACCTTAACCAGCCAGGATGGGCACGGGTCCAGTTTGCAAGAGGTGGCTCTATCTGCCCCAAGAACATCCTCTGCACCAGTGGGCAACACCCACTGAAACTGATCCCATGAAACCAGACAAGACGGGGCTTCTACAGCCTCTGGTTATCCACCATGTGCGATGTTGAAGTCATGGTGCATCCGAGTGATTTTGTCTGCAAAGTAATCAACAAACATGTCACAGCAGGCACTAGATGGTTCAAGTTCCAGGCAGAAGGAGGCCGGGCCTACCAGGCCCCTCACCACCTGGAAAAGCTCCGCTGGACAGGACTTCACAGACACTATAAGGGCAGCAAAGAATCCCTTCTTTGCTGCCTGCATAGCCATGGCATAGACTCGTAAATTAGCTCTATGTCACAATCAGTCAGCTTCAGCACGAGAACGATGCCACCATCGCTCTAACCGCCACCCTTCCTGCTTCAGCCACTGCAGGTCCTAAGTAAACCAGGGAAGCCTGTGGCGCTGACACTGGGGGAGCAGACACCTAGGAGTCATCTGATCAATGGCCTCAATCAGCAAGGTGTTCCATAAAGCAACAAGGTCATCAAGACAGTCGTCAAGAGTAACACCCCAAGAGCATTCTGGAACCTCTCGAGTTCCATCAGTCTCCGGGGGTGTACTAACCGAAGTGGTATTTGTGATTAGAAAGCAAATGGCAGGAAAGGTAAAACTAGGTGAGGTTCATAGCTTCTGAAGAAAATAAGGAAGTTGAGGAGAAGGTGAAAGAGCATGTTAGAGCCCAGGTCAATGGGGAAGGAATAAATTGCAAGATGAAGATCAGGTTGGATAAAGAAAAGAAATAACAAAAGGATCAGAAAGAGGAAAGATAAGGGCAAATGTCGGAGATGGAGGACGTCAGGCCCAGGGGCCAAATGTGGTTTGTGGCTAGTCTGTGGTCTGGCCCCTTTCCAGTTTCTGGATATGGCTCCTGGATCTAGTCCCTACCCTCCAAGCACTGAAAAACTGAGCTCAGGGGTGAGGGAGAAGAGATGAGGGAATGCACACAAGGGCAAGGAACAGATCCATGGCATACATTCATGATCTGGATCCTCATTTTCCTGAACACACCCCTTAAGCACCCCCAACTCCCAACTTCTGTGCAGCTCTCAAAGCTTGTACTAATTTTCAAAATGACCCTCCCCAGGAAGGAGAAGGTTCCCAACCCCCAGCATACATGGTGAAAGAAAACACAGGTGGATTTGGGGGTTCCTAAGATTCTGTTCAACTTCTAACCCCAGAAATTCTCTCAATACTGCTGTCCTCAAGAATTCCCTCCCCCCCCCCGAGTGCCTATCCTTCGTGGCGGGCGCTGGTGTGGGCAGGGGGGGGAGGGTTTGACATGTGCCCCCCCCCCTTCAGCAGGAGACAATAAGCGGCCACTTGCTGCTCGGGAAGCGGACCCACTGCAGAGGCAGTGGGTGAAGTTTTGGCACAAAAGGAGGCAGGTCTCACATCGCGAGACTTGCGGGCACCATTTTGTCCATCGCACACTGCGGGGCAGTTGGAGCTGTGGCGTGCTTGAATTGGAAGCACGAAGCCGGTGCTCCTGACGACAGGTGTTTGGCTGACGGGCCTTGGAGCACCTCAGGGGCTGAAGGGCAGAGAGAGTTTCTGGGCCACACATGGGGTAGTGCTCCTCTCCCTCCCCCCACCCCCTGGCTGAAGGTTTCTGTGGTGCCCCCCCCATTGTCTCCTTCTCTCATCCTCCCCCTTCAGTATTCAAAGGGGCATGGTCCCCCTCCTCCCCCCCCTCCCTTACTGGTGAAATTAGTGGTGGCGTTGCAACTGCTGGGGTAAGTGATTTTCCCCAACCCTAACGGAGATCCCTGCGAGAAGGGGTCAAGAGGCTTTTGCGGCACAGGGGCAGTGATTTGCACCCCTTTTCTTCAGGATTAAGATGCCAAAGGGGGGAGGGAAGAACAAGGATAAGGCCCTAGCTAAGAGGGGGAGGGGCGCCAGAGGGGCTCCCCAGGGCAGCCATGGCTTGGAGGAGCCGGTGGTTGATCCTTTTCAAGCCGTGCTGCAGGCGCTGTAGGAAAGGATGGTGAGGACATCTTGTCACAGTTGGCGGATGCCACTCCTCAAGAGCCAGATGCCTTCGCGGCGGGGTGTGCAGTCGCAGAGGCGCCCCCTCTGCCTCCTCCCCGGCAGGGAGGGAGGTGCCAGGTCTCTTCTGTGTCTGGCAGGGAGGTCAGACCAGTGCATCAAAAGGGGAGGGCCGATCCCAAGCTGACTCACCAAGACCAGATGGACAAGGTGGTCCAGTAGATGAAAGCCATTGAGAGAGCGGTGCGGAGTATGTGGTGATGCCCCCTCAAGCAGCGCAGGATCAGCAAGGGTAGTTCGGGGACGATGAGAGCGCAAGACCAAGTGGAAGGCTGATGCCAATCCTGGTATTGCCGCAGCAAGGAGGTGGTGAGTACCAGGTCAACCCGATGCAGCAAGGGGGGTGACCACATATGGGATGCTGCCAGAGTCAGCCTCACGAGGTGTCCAGACTCAGGTGGAATGGGGCCTGGGTGCCATGGCCTGTACAGCAGGTTCAGCCTCCATGTCCCGAGGTGGGTTGCGGAGAGCATGCACCGGTCCGTTTGAGGGGGATGGCAGGCGTCTAGGGTTTGGAGCCGGGGGGGGAGGTGCTCCTCCCTGTGGTGCCATATGAATGCGGTGGCTGAGCACCCTCCACTCACGGGGGGTAATGCCAATATGTCGGTCCCAATGGGAGCGCACCTTATGCAGGCTATGCGAGAAAAGATTTGGAGGGGAGAGTATGTTGATTTATTCTCCCTTTTATTTATCGACCCCGTTCCCGACCCAAATACCAAGGAGGAGGGAAAGGAGAAAGAAGGTTTTAAGAGACCAAAGGCTCACCGTAACTGGTCAAATTGGTTGGCGGCATACTCCATATGGTTGGGGGTTATGCTGAAAATCTTCCCGCTACAAGCCGCGGAGCTGGTCAAGTACCAGGACATAGTCCGGTGTGTTTTTGACAGCTTGGCTGTGCTATGATGAAGCCTTTAGGAAGTGGGTGGCTATAACACCAGGTTTGAAGTGGGATCAATATGCGCCTGACCTGTGGCTGGAATGCATGAACAGTGCGTCCAGTGCTCCCCGTGCTGATAGCAGCTATGCTTTGATAAAAGGGGGAGTAGCACCCATTAATGATCCATTTCGGGCCAAGGGGCATTGGGCGGGGCCAAAGGTTCCCACATGCTGGGAGTTTAACGGATCTGGGAGCTGTACTTGTTCCCCGTGTCGCTTTCGGTACGTATGCTCCCACTCTGCAGGCAACCATTCTGTGGCCCACTGCAGTCGAGTGAGGCAGGTTGGCAGCCGTAACAAGCAGCCAGGGTGCCCTCCACAGGGTGGGGATGGAGGAAGCCAAAGGGCCCCAACACCAGTGTGCCATGAGGTGCTGGGGTGGGTGCTTCGCAACTGTCCAGATCGTGAGGCGGTCAATTATGTGACAGAAGGTTTTAGGATTCTGGCGAGCGGTTTGAAGTTGCGGCAGTGGGTAAAGAATTTGAAATCAACGGAAGGTATGGAGGGAGTGGTATTGGCCAAGTTCCAAAAAGAATGCAGACAGGGACAAATAGCGGGCCCATTTTCAGTCCTCCCGTCAAATAACTGCGTCATTTGATTCTGCAGTTAAATTGGCCAAGGGTTGCGGAGCAGGTGTGTTGCTGGCTAAGTGTGATATAAAATCAGCATTTCGGCTGCTGCCTGTTCACCCAGATGATTTTGGACTATTGGGCTTCCAATTTCAAGGTAAATTCTACTATGATAAAGCGATGCCAATGGGGTGCTCAATATCATGCGCCGCGTTTGATAAATTCAGCTCGCTATTAGAATGGCTGGTCAGGCAGCGCACTCAGTCATACAACATTCTTCATTACATGGATGATTTTTTGTTCTTGGGAAGCTTGGGCACTGATGATTGTTGTCTCTTGCTGTGCACATTCCAAAGCATGGCAATGGAGTTCCCCTGACGCCGGAAAAACTGTAGGTCCTACCACGACCTTGTCGTTTCTGGGTATTGAAATGGATACTGTACAGGATTTATCAAGGTTGCCTGAGGACAAAGTAGGCACGTTGAGGGGATCTCTGATGGCTATTATGTCAAGCAAGGTTACGGTGAAGCAATTGCAGTCCCTGCTGGGCCTGTTGAACTTTGCTTGTAGAGCGGTAGCACCTGGAAGGGCCTTTCTTTCTCGGCTCTACACCAAGGTCTCTAGTGATATGCCTCCGTACTATCACATAAGAGTAACCAGGGAAATGAAGGATGATTGCAGGTTATGGCTCCGGTTTTTGGAGAATTTCAACGGAGTCAGTTTCTGGAAGGATGATATCCTCTTAGAGGCAGAGCTTCAAGTCCAGTCAGACGCCGCCAGTGCAGTAGGTTTTGGAGTTTACTTCAGGGGATGGTGGTGCGCTGCACCATGGCCCCTTGCCTGGGTGATGGAGGGAATCACAAGGGACCTGACCTTCTTGGAATTTTTTCCTATCATGCTGGCGGTGCAGTTGTGGGCGAATGAGTTTGCAAATAAGACTGGTGTTTGGTGTGGCGACCTGGCGGTGGTTCATGTCATAAATTCCATGTCTTCCAAATCCATGAGGGTCATGCAACTGGTAAGGAAATTTGTATTGCAATGCTTAACTTTTAACATCATGTTTACATCGAAGCATGTCCCTGGAGTTAACAACGGCATAGTCGATGCGCTTTCTCATCTCCAGATGGACCGTTTCCACCAGTTGGCACCAGAGGCGGCTATTGATCCAGAAGCGTTGCCTCCAGATGCATGGAACCTTGGATTTATAGACCTATTTCAGATGGTGCAGGGCTCGCTTGCAAGGTCCACCCGCTGGTCCTATGGGGGGGGGGGGGGCGTTCAAGGAATTTCAGGCATTTAGGGCCAGTCAGGGATGGGCTACAAGTTTTCCTATCCCAGACGTCCACGCCATTAGGTTTACCATCGCTTTTAAGCATCGGAGCCTAGCGCCGGGCACCATAGCCAGCAAGATGTCAGCCATTACCTTTTTCAGTAAATTAGCAGGCCAGCCCCCTCCATATGGAGGATTTATAATGCACAGGCTCATATAAGGTTGGTCCCGAGAGAGGGGTCCAACCTGGGATAAAGTTTCCCATAACAATGGCCTTCCTTGACAGTTTAGATGTCACACTAGTAAGGATGGGCGAACGCGGTTCGGCAGTTCGGAGTTCGGCCCGAACTCGGCCTGTTCGGATGACCAAACAAACACAAACGCAAACATACCAAACAAACCGAACACCGAACGGCGAAATGGCTGAACAGTTTGGTCAGTTCGGATCGCGTTCGGATGAGTTCGGGTGGCAAAAAAAGGTTCACTGGAAGGTCAAACATGACAGGGAGGTGTCAGTCACTGAGCAGCAGACTTCCTCCACCAGGGGTGGGGAGGCTTGCAAGAAACGAAACTAATTATCTGCCTCCACCCTTCCCAACACCTTCTGAGCTAGTCACTGTTCCTGAACAGCAGGCATTGAGTAGGATTTTTAGATTGCTTTAAGTTTCATTTCAGTTTTGTAATGAAATGAAACTTAAACCATAAACTGAAACCTTGTGTTATGCACTGTACAGACTCATTGAGTATGTAATGTATGTATTTCACTGCAGACTCTTCTGATTGTGATTCCCCCTCATCCCATATATATGGGATGTGTGTGTGTGTGTGTATATATATATATATATATATATATATATATATATATATATATATATTTGGATATGGGATGGGGGAGATAGATAGATAGTTGTATGAGTTAGCTTAGTGATAGAGATAGCGTTAGTGATATAGTTTTAGTGTAAGTAGGAGTAGGTCTCTGTACTTATTAGATATTCCATTTAGTTCATAGCATTTAGAATAGTTAATAGCAGTTAGATTTAGTGTAGATAGATAGATATAATATTAGATTTAAAAAACCATATAAAAACAAAAAAACCAAATAAAAACAAAAGAAAACCAAATAAAAACAAAAGAAAACCATATAAAACCCAATAAAAAAACGCAAAACCATATAAAAAACAAAAAAAACACCCATAACAACACTTCCCGAACGGCCGAACTGAACAGCCGAACGGCCTAACCGAACGGCCTGTTCGGATGACCGAACCGAACAGCCGAACTCGAACTCGGCAAACTAGCTGAACTGCCGAACCGAATGGATGAACCAAACGCAGCTGAACCAAACGGCCGAACCCGAACCGCGATCCGTTCGCCCATCCTTACATACTAGCCTGAGTCTGTTTTAACCGGAGTGAGGCATGTCTCTTTAGCGTGGCATTTAAGTTGGATTTCTATGGTGCCTTTCGGGTAAGTAAGCTGGTTGCTGAGTCTTGCAGGTCCCTGTCTGATAGAGCGGTCAGAGCCCAGGATGTTAAGGTTCAAAGTGACTTAATCCAGATTGTCCTCCAGTACTCCAAAAATGACCAAAGAGGTAAAGGCCATTTAATCACCTTTCAGAAAGCCTGGTCTCCAACTCTTTGCCCTGTGGCAGCAGTCCATAGATACTTACAGATTAGACCAGGAATTACAGGTCAGTTTTTAATTCAGAACGATGGTTCCCTTCTTACCAGATGTCAGTTCATAGTGGTACTGCATAGGTTCCTTAGGCAGAACCAGTGGCCAACTCATAGGTACGGGTCCCGCTCCTTTAGAATTGGAGCGGCCAGTCTAGCTGCAGCTGAAGATTTCCTGGAGTCTTGCATAAGAGATATTGGTAGATAGTGTTCAACCACCTTCCGCACATATGTTCATTCATTGCATAAGTGAGAGGTTTGGTTAATTGTTCATACTTGGAATTCTGTTGTTTCTGTTGCAGGTTGGATGGTCTTTAAGTCGTGTAAGTTGGTGTGGATCATGGGCCACAGCATCGTACACTGGGCTGCCAAGGCAGCAGGCAGATCTCACTGGGGCACGCAGATCGGTCTGAGTGAAAGGGCAGAGACAGTGTGGTGGGCAAGGAGTGGCATGCAGTGGGAACAGCTTATGCCCCTCCTGCATAGGATAGCTAGTGCCCGGCATCCAGAGTTTATTGTGGTTCACCTTGGGGAGAATAACCTGCCTAGAAACCCTGGGTTACAGTTGCCAGTTATGATTAAATGGAATTGGGTGGAGGCGCAGAGAAGTTTGCCACATACAAGGTTTATCTGGACTCACATGATCAAGAGGATACGGTGGTGCGATGCAGTCTCACCAGGGAAGGTTGACAGGGTGAGAAGGAAAATGAACAAGGAGGTAGGCAAGCTGGTTATCTCAAAGGGTGGTGACTGCATTGTGCATGATGAGATTTGGTTCTCAAGGTGGAAATTGTATTTGGATGATGACGGGCTGCACCTGTCCGACGTGGGAGTCCAGATGTATCTGGGAGTGTTGAAACAGAAAATTGTCCTCTCCTTCAGCAGGAGAGGACCAGCGGCCACTTGCCTCTCATGGAGCGGGCCTGCTGCAGAGGCAGCGGGTGAAGTTTCAGCACGAAAGGAGGTAGGTCTCACATCACGAGACTTGCGGGCGCCATTTTGTCCATTATTATTATTATTGTTATTAAGCATTTATATAGCACCAGCGATGTACCTGGTGCTTTACAAAGAATAAGATAGATACGGTAATATGTCTCCCATATATTGTTCTATTGTCATCTATATGATGTAATTTGCTTAAAACATCTTGCCACCTTTCTCCAGAAATTCCTAGGTCATACGGAGCACAATTTATGTATTTTGGCATTGGCAGATGTAGATCCATCTATTACAGCAACTGTCTCTCAGTTTTTGATTGAGACAATAAATTTGCGTACGCTTTTTCTCCAGTTCAAGCTATTTTTGAGTGAGGCTATTCGAATGATGGCACATTTTTCCTTGGTTATGTATTTTTGTGGTTTATGTGCTTATATATATTGTTATACTTTTAAAGCTTGGAATATCTTGATTCTGATATTTTGTATGTCTTATATGTTTGCATGTTTGTTATGTTTTGTTGTTCTCAATTTATTGGCTTTCACCGCAAATAGATTATTTATTTTAGATAGACACAGTCCCTGCCTGAGAACTTATAATCTAAAGACAGGGGGAGGGGAGACAGGGAAGGGGGAACAGAGGGAGAGACAAGGGATGCGACATTCACGAGGATGTGGGAACTCAGGTACACGTTCTTGGCTTGGTTGCAGTAAGTTGGGAGTTTACAGGTAACAGGTGAGTGATAATCCTGGGGGAGGATGGTTAGCAGGAGCTGGGAAGGGCGGAGCGGAAGAGGTGGGTTTTGAGAGGGACGTAAAGGTATGGAGGGTGGGGGCAAGGCGGATGAGGGCAGGGAGGGAGTTCCAGGCATGTGGGGCAGCGAGGGAGAAGGGACGAAGGCAGTTGGGGGAGCAGGGGAGGCGTGGGAGGGTGAAAGAGGGGATGGAAGAGGAGCGGAGTTCTCAAACAGGGGTTCGGAGGGAGATCAGGGCAGAGAGGTAGGGGGGAATGAGGTTGTGAAGGGCTTTGTAGTTGAAGACAAGGAGCTTGTGCAGAATACGCTCAGGAAGAGGGAGCCAGTGGAGAGAGGATAGGAGAGGCTGCACATGGTCAAAGCGACGGGCAAGGTGGATGTTCCTGGCAACAGAGTTTTGAACAGAGATAAGGGAAGAAAAGTGAGAGCGAGGAAGGCCAGCGAGGAGGAGGTTACAATAGTTGAGGCATGAGATGACTAGTGCATTAATGAGAGTTTTGGCAGAGGAGACGGACAGAAAAGGGTGGATCTTGGCAATGTTGTGGAGGAAGAAGTGGCAGGATTTGGTGACAGAGTCAATGTAGGGTTTGAAGATAAGGTACGAGTCGAAGATGAAGCCTAGGCTGCGGGCTTTGAGGACAGGGAGGATGGAGACCCCGTCAATGGTAATTGACAGGGAAGAGGGAGAGGAAGGATTGGGAGGGAAGATAAGGAGTTCAGTTTTCGCCATGTTCAGTTTGAGTTGGCGTTGAGAATCCAGGCGGAGATATCGGAGAGACAGTTGGTGAGACAAGCTTGAACAGAGGGGGAGAGGGAAGGAGTGGAGAGATAGAGTTGAGTGTTATCAGCATATAGGTGGTATTGGAAACTGTGGGAGGCAATTACTTTGCCATGGGATTGGGTGTAAATAGAGAAGAGGAGAGGGCCAAGAACCGAGCCTTGGGGAACCCTGACCAAGAGGGGTAGGAAGAAGGAGGGGGAGGAGTTAGGAAGAGATACATTGAAGGAGCAGTCAGAAAGGAAGGAGGAAAACCAATCGAGGACAGAGTCCCAGAATCCTAGGGAGTGAAGTGATTCAAGCAGGAGTGAGTGGTCAACAGTGTCGAAGGCAGTAGAGAGATCAAGGAGGACAAGAATAGAGTAAAGATGGTTGGATTTAACCACCAGAAGTTCATTGGTGATCTTAGCAAGAGCAGTTTCAGTTGGAGTCGTGGTGTGTTTGAAGTGGAAGCACCCACCCACCCACCCGCCCGATTATTATACTGTGGGCTTTGCTGGTCACTCGTTTGAGGACCAAGAAGGAATTTTTGGGAACATCATGATTTGCTGTTGGTGTGGCTGTTTTTTCGCCTTCCTCACAGTGTATATCTTAAAAGGCGATGTGCTGGGCGTTAATTAGAATAAAAAATTGTCACTCTCTTTTGCAGGGGTCCAGGTAGGTGGTTGACAGTTATAGGAGGTATGAAGGAAGACGCCTCCATAAGAGATGGGGCCAAGACCAAACCAAGAGCAGGGGCAGCCAGGTTTGGAGCAAGGCCCAGGTTGGGGGGGAGGAGCAAGGACAGGGGCGGTCCCGACTGGCGGGGTCCTCACCTTCCAACCTGTTTCTGGTTGCTATGGGGCAAAAGCCTTATCCACCAGCTGGGCGGCTGGGGAGGAGAGCAGCCTAGGTTAGTTAATGGTTTAGGTGGCACTGCGGGACATCAGGCCACCCTTTAGCGGCGTTGGTAAGTTGAACCTGGATCCCAAGTGTTGAATTCCCTCTGATCTAATTTGAAATGAATAAAGAGTGCGGCCTTTAAAATCCATATTTATGTGCTTGTCGTCTTCTGGGGCGCGGGGGCAAAAGCATACACGCCAAAATGAACGTGTGCAGAGAACTGAAACTAATCAATGGATCTACTAGAAATTATCTTCAGTTATTTTAGGGAACGTTTTATATTGACTTATTTGCAAATTGGCAATGCTGTGTTAACAAAAGGCACCTTGAAAGTTGCAATGAGCGTATGGGTAGAAGAGTCCCTATTTTTTCCTCTGAATGCTGCTGCATTCTAGGAACTCAGCCTTAGAAGACAGCTCATTCTTTGAGGAGATTTTTAGAATTTAGAGTAAGAAAGCTAATCTATTAACATTGTTTTGTATCTGAGGTTCATTGTATTTATTTATTTTTAGGTTCATAAAAAATAGGCAGGAGTAGTCGTTTCTCTCTGTAGAAATTATCTTAAATCAAGATATGTTAGGAAGAATTATGGCTTTGAGGTTAGTTTAGAAAATAAATGTAATCAGGGTTAAAGCTGCTTAAGAAGTTGTATGCTTCCTCTTCAGCCATAGAACTAGAAGGGGGACAACAAATGTTTCCTTTTTTGACTTTCTTCTAAGGAAGATGTGGGGGAAGGAGAGATGATGAGAACTGTGCAACTTCCCTCTTGGAATGCTGACTTCACAGTTTTGCCTAGGAGAGAACAAACAGTTGACTCTCCTACTTTAAGGAAAGGGTCTGAACTGAAGTTGAGTAATGATATAAGTAATGAAGAAGGGCCTGACATGGGAGTGGTGTTTACCTCAGGCTCTGTGTGTGTGGTCTACAGACAATGTGTTTTTGGAAAAAGCATAGTTTGCCTCCCCCGTTTAATTGAGGAGAGAAAGACAGAGGCTTGATGCCATTGCTGACCGAAACACTATAAAATATTCTTCTGTGTTTCAACAGGAGCAGAGAAAACTAGAAAAACTACTACTTGTCGTCTATGCTTATGATAGACTGACCGTATTCTTGGGATGGAGGAGTTCTTGGTCATCCTTGCCCCACAAATTGAATTTCACTAAACCCTCTTGAGTTTATCGAAGGTTTTATGCCTTTCACCACTGTTTTTCAAGGGAAATGCAATTAGAAACATGCACTCATAGCTAGGTGGAATCCTGTGCTATGCAAAACAAGCAAACAATCCTTGCTTGAAAAGAATTCTTGCCCTGCTGGGACAATTTATTCATTTAAACTTCTATCCCACACTTTCCCTAAGGCTAGGAGCAGGTTACAATATAAAAATAGATGTATATAAAAATCTCTAGACACCCCCACAAAGCGACATGTCCATGATTATGTCATTTTGCCAAGTCAAGCCAAATGCAACTCAGTGTAATCACAGGGTCCATGATTTTTAGATTGTGTTGCAAGGGCCAAATCCCACTATTGTCTCCACCAGGATAAACCCAAATGAACTCCATAGATTTCAAACTTAACTCGCATTTAGAAAAACAAGTTTTCACATCTTTTGTGCATTTTCTTCTTGGTTTTTATTTGTTAATTTTGCTGTTGGTTTTTTTTTTTTAAATATAGGCAAGTTATTAGATAAGCTCAAAGGAGAACAGAGATCCAAAATATGCCCAAGAAAAACAGAAGGTGGAGAGTTCTCGTGCTTAGAGTAAAAACTAGTCTCCTACATCAGGAAGACTACTTCATTCTGACTTATTGGGAACTATGTGAACAGTAAGATGTGTTTAAGTAGGAGGTCCCTTCAGTCCTCTATGCTGGAGTGGCTTGAGTTAAAATATATTTTTCATTAATTCTGCAATGTGAAGAGCTTTCCATTCTAGACATGTTATTTTAGTGCCATTTACAATGGAAACAAAAGCTGCTGTTTTAAATTTTTCATTATGGGTCAGATTCTGCAAGTGGGTTCATCCTGGGATAGGGTGATTTTACAGGTCTAGGTACTCTTCTCCCAATCTTGTCCAGGTCTAGACAGAGTTTCCGTCTCTGTACTTCACTCTGTCTCTATCGTCCTGACGGTCATAAAGCCTGAGGTATGGAGGCAGGTCCACCAGCTATTGAGGCTACAGGGGCTGGAAGCAAACTCTTTCCATAAAAAGCTTTTGGCAAGTACAGAGCCACCACTGGGAGACACTGTAACCTATCTAAGGCAGAATACTTCTTCATGAGCCATCTGGAGTGGTGCCGTTCTGTATTCTCTTATTATTATTTATGGCCAATGACTCAATAGCAGCACTGAGCCATAGGTGAATGTGTGTTAAAATCTGAGGTACGTCTTCCAGTTGAGCAAGTACATTTGGCTTCCAGCACAGGGTTTTTTTTGTTTGAAGGGGGACTTGCAGGGCTAGAGGATTTGCTTGCTGGGTTGTCAATTTGGAGTGTGAGCAATACTAGGAAGCGTTGCTTGCTGAAGGTGGTTGTCTGGTGCAGGAGCCAAGGCAGAGAGTGTAGGCTGGTGCCTTGGTGAAGGAACTAAGGGTGAATTCACACGTGCAGCAATTGTCTGGATTTTAAAAAATTGGTTCTCAATAGTTCACTGTTAACAAGTCCTGTTGCATTCACATGCATGCCATACCGGTTTTAACTACAGCGAAATAATGCATTCAGACCCTTCTTGTAGTGCGCGCTTACCCGGCTTCTCAGTGCGGTTCAATTACAGGAAGTGGCCTGTGGGGAGCCAGAAGGTTGCTGCTTTGTAAACAACATTCTTTGAGATGGCTCTAAACATTCTCACAACACACAACCTTCCAGCCCACATGGATTTTTTTTTCTTGTATGTTTAGAAAGGGTTGGAAGTAACGATCATTGTGAAGGGGAGAGTGCTTTTTATACTAGAGAAGCTGAGACCATCATGTGGTCTATTATTTGAATAGGGTGAACATGCACAACCCAGTTATGAGAATGTT
>QEPC01000136.1:1146468-1169931 GCA_003113815.1 Sphenodon punctatus | reverse complement strand
CCAGCTGGTCTCACTGCTTCCGGTAGGGGCAGGAGTAAAACAGCGCACTTGGAAGCACGGTTGCATTCACATGCAGAAAATCTTTCACACCAGTTAAAACCGCTACGATGTTGCTTTCACACTGCTGCTAAGTGCGGATTTATTGAAAACGGACAGCAAAAAGGTAGGTTTGAGTAGCTTTGATAGTCGGATTTCTTTAGTGTGATATTGACCGCATTTAATTGAATTTATGTGTTCAGACATGCATGAAACATTCGTTTTTTAAAAAATTTCACACAAATCAGAACGTCTGAATCCCCTCTAAGCTAGAGTTTTGGTTCACAGGGTGCATTTTTCGTTGCAGCGACCATTGCTCGGCTGCAGTGAATCATTGAATTAAATACATGTTCACTGCATTGTATGAGTCAGTGACCTAAGCTATATTAGCTACAAGGCTGATAGTAAAGGTAGCAAGGGCCCAAATCTTTTATTTGCTCTACAGGACCCAGCAGAAGCACCGTATGCAGACTCATCATGGTGCTAGGTCACTGCTGCTAACTCCTCTGCTTCCTGTACTCGTGGCACAAACCTTGACCTGTGAAGTCTCCACTCAGGTCCTAGTTTTGACTTGTGGGAAATGTGATATTTGCATCCCCATTCAGAAAAACCAGGTAGGGGAAACTTTCTAATATGATAGGCATGTGCTTGAGTCCATCACAGGATGAGCTGCGTGAGGAAGCTTCATGTATGAGGCAGATCCGGGAAGATGGGAACTTTACTGACTCAATTCATGAAGAGGTGACAGCACTGAGCAAAGCCCACCATGGTACTACTCCTTCCAATAGGAACAAGAGCAGTCCATCTCTGATTAGTTTTCCCAGGAGAAGTACTACAAAGAGAGATTAATGGGACAATGTTCAAATCCATTTTAATACAATTGAATTGCTACTTTGATCGGACTCTTATGGGACAACATTTGTGTTGTCTTTAAACTATGAAATGATAGTCCTATTTCAGACAAGACTGAAGTGATGATGGTTGACTGACCTGGTGATTTGGATGGGATTGGGACTTCTGTCATTGATGGGGTCAGGCCCTCTCTAGTTACTCTGGTTTGCAGCCTTGGATGGCTTCTGGACCCTTTGCTGGCTATGACGGTGGCCAAGAGCACTTTTCACAAATTTGATCTGGTGAGGAGACTGTGGCCCTTTCTTTCTTTCTTTCTTTCTTTCTTTCTTTCTTTAAAAAAAAAACTTTTTATTATTTTAAAGGACACGTAACATACAACAATATTCTTTACAGGCCCTTTCTTTCTGATTCAGATTTGACCATCATCATCCATGCTTTTATAACCTCAAGGCTAGTTTACTGCAAAATACTCTATGTGGGGCTGCCCTTGGTGACTGCTTGGAAGCTGCGGCTGGTGCAGAATGCAGCGGGCCATATCCCTTTGGGGACTGGTCACTGAGAGCACACTATACCTGTGCTTTACAGTCTACATAGGCTACCTATAGCTTTCCGGGCACAATTCAAGGTGCTGGTTTTTTAAAGCCCCAGACAGCCTGGGCCCCATATATTTGAAGGACAGCCTTTCCTACCCTGCTCCACCATGACCCTTGAGGTCAGCAAGGAGCGCACTCTTGTGGATTCCACCTGCCAATCTTGTTCATACAACAAGGTCTGCAGAGAGGCATTTTCAGTTGCTGCCCCAATATTGTGGAATTCCCTTCCCCAGAGTCTGTCAGAACCTGAGCATATTCTGGAGGCAGTTTAAAACCTTTCTTTTTGGCAAAGCATTTGGCAGGTAGGGATAGAGGTTGGGGTGGGTGGGTTTAAGGGTGAGGGTGTTGTTGGTTTTTTAAGGGATTTTAATGTATTTTAATTTGTTTTGTGTTTTAATATTGTAAACCACCCTAAGCCTTTGGGAAGGGCAGGATAAAACTTTGCATAAAAAATAAATATTCTCCAAAAGATTAAATTTAATCAAGTAATTCATGACTTAAATATTTTGTAGAAAGTGTAGGCATAGCTAGGTATTGGAATGACTAAGAATTTACAGTAGAGACAAAATAGTAAAGTGATACCTTTTATTGGACCAACTCCAGTTGGTGGAGCTTTCCAACCTCACAGGGTCCTTCGTCAGATAAGTCTGGGGTTACAATGAAGAAACAAAGCCAAAGCAGAGGTATATACAGTGGTAGGGGATGTACCCATTGAACTCAGAGGGAGAGGAGAGGAAGAGGAGAACAAGGTGGGAAGAAGATGACAATACAAAAAGGGGAAATACAACAATATAGTAGCTATTGAAAGTAAATAACTAAAAGTGACCCGTAACTGTGGACAGTGATAGGATAAACAAATGGCTGTCATGTCTGAAAAAACAGAGGAATAAAGGGGGGGGGGCGGATACAGGGCAGGTGTCCATTATTAGAAGGAGGGCAGGGAGAGGAGAGAACAAGATGGGGAAGGGAATGCAAAGCTAAAGGAGAAATACAACAAAGGGGAACTATTACTAGAAAAAGACTTAGACTAAAGCCCCAGTTTGTTTAGATCAATACCAAGTTATACTGTTTTCTACACTTTTCAAGGTTATGTTTTTTGTGGCATTTAGGATAAGCGAAGTGGTTGCAGAGGGTAGACAGGATAGGACAGGGAGGGCCATTACTGGGCATGACGTTCAAATTTCCCTGGGCCTACTAAAAATAAAAGTCAGATGCTCAAGAGGACAGTGGGTCACGTTGAATCAGATTAATAGATATGATATCTGCCCCGTCCAGGTTGTCACCAGATGATACCTTACCACATGACCATGAGTTTTGGGAAACATGTTTATGCACAAGGATGAGACGCCACTCACACAACATCAGTTCACTGTAGTACTGCGGAGAACAATAAAGGAGATAGGTTTGTCACCTGAAAAATATGGATCACATTCTTTTAGAATTGGGGCAGCAGCGACAGCTGCCGCAGCAGGATTATCAGAAAGAGACATTAGGGCTTTTGGCAGGTGGCGTTCAAGGGCTTATTTAGGATACATTCGGCCCTACCATGAAAACTAATACCTGTTTTATATACGTTCCCTCAGGCCATAGGTTTCATACGGCAAGTAAGACGGTGGTCTGGATAGTCAGCCACAGCCTGGTTTGCCGAGCGGGAGATGCAGCCAAACGATCATTATGGGGAACTCGTTTAGGCCTGGCAGCCAGGGCCCAAATCAGATGGATGGGTCGGGGAGGGATGAAATGGGACCACTTGATACCTTGGTTGTCACAGTTAAAGAACCACCCACGACCACACATCATTGTTATACATTTAGGAGAAAATGATTTAAGGGTAGGAACTTGTGTAGGTTTAATAATAAAAATTAAGTCACAGATGTCGTTAATTAAAGGATTTTTTCCAGGGGTACAGATAATGTGGGCCCACTTAATGCCACGCATCATGTGGGGCGGAGGTGTTCACCCCAAGATAATCGATAGGGCCAGGTGCAACGTAAATAGGGAGATCAATAAGTGGTGGCTAGGTGTAGGCAGTAGCTGTGTGAAACATGGGCAAATTACCCATACTCGGCCGGAATTGTTTTTGAATGATGGTGTACATCTATCCACGGAAGGTAACAGATTATACTTAGAGAGATTGGGAGAGATTTTGGAAAATTCTGTGTGAGCAAGAGTTGGTGGGGCAAAGGACGAATTGAAGGATTGCGCCCCTTTTAATGGTGGGGTCCAGTATGGTTAATCGGCGGTCTTGTTAGGTAGTTGTAGTCTAGAGAAAAGAGTCATCTCCATAAGAGATGGGGGGGGGCGATACCTGTTTACAAGCAGGGCATGGCCGGCAGCAGGATCATTCCCTGGGAGGAGTGTCAAGCGGGGGTAAGAGCAAGCATGGCCTTCAATCTTAATGACGCCATATTCTCCTGACTCAGGACCCTGAGGCATTTACTCTTTGGCCTTGGCCAGGGAGCTGTTCGAAGGGAAAAGTTTAAGTTGAATTGGTAATGGCATTTGGAGGGCATATCCAAGTCAGATACCTGTTTTAATGTTCTTATAGATTTCGTAAAATAGTGGACCCAGTCGATTGCCTAGTGACAATCTAACTAACGTTCTTGCTCTGATTGGCATTAAAGAGTGCGGCCTTTTGAAATCCAATTCATGTCTCCGTGTATCATTCCTCTCCATTGCGTCAGCAATGGAGATTTGGCTGTGGGTCATTGAGATGGAGTTTTAAGTGTAGAAGTATATTAGATAAAAACTTTCAGAATAGATGGCTTGGTTTTCCTTCTATGCTAAACAGACAATTGTGCTCTATAACCAAACATTTAGGGCCAAATTTATCCTTATTGCCAAAGCAGAAAGCCCAGTGCAGGGATTCAGAGAATAGGCAGTTTGAAGCTTGGTGCAGGGTATGATAACATGAAGTGGTTTGTGTCTTGGACAAGACTTGAGAGATAAAGATGCCATGTAGTATCTCCAGAGGTACATGAAATAGCCTTGGGCATTCAGACATAGATATGAAAGTGTAGTATTCTTGGGTAGAGTGTGGTATCTACATGGTACGTATCATGCAGTAACTGAATTGTGTTTGTAGCAAGTCTCCCTCACCCAAAGCCTCCAGGAATAACTTCCTTTCCCCCTTTTTGGTGACTTTTAATGAGGCGTCATGCATTCCAACAAGTCAGAATTACAACTTCATCTCTAAACACTACAAGTAAGGGGTATACTACCACATGGCAGCTGTAACCGAGTATGTCCCACCGCAACCAGCCTTAGAATTTGTGAGGCCCAGGGCAAATATAAAATGCAGGGGCCCTGGTGGGTCTTCCCCAGTTGGGGGCACCCTCTGCAGGGCCCTACAGGTGGTCATGTTTGGGGCCCTGCTGGGAGTGATTGGGGCCCCTGGAAAGAGCAGGGCCTGGGGCAGTCACCCCCAGGTCACCCTGTGGTAAGGCCAGTCTTGTGTCCCACATACTTGAAATTGTCCTTTGGTTATGTCTGAACAAAAGGTATACATGTAAAGCTAAAAGTATATTAGTGTAACTTAGGGAGTGAATTTCTGCTCTATTATGCCACTGAACTTCATTGCAGTTCAGTACACTGAGATTGCTACACTTGCATCAGTGCAAGGGTGTGCAGAATTTTGTTACAGGAGGAGAGGGAATTAATCCAATGGCAGTAGGTGGAATACTAATAGTAGTGACCAAAGTAAATCCCTCCCTGCAGTCAGTGTTGGGGATAACTAGAAGGAAATAGACTGTACCTGGTGCTTTACTGGACTTGAGTCCTTCTTGGGACTATTATCAGCTGGCATAATTTGTAATTTAGAATGGCCTTGAGTCTCCTCTAAATTATACTGGTGGCTTATGAGGTGTATGGTCAGTCAAGAAGTGAGGGTGCACAAAAGTAAGTTTGTAACTCCTCTTGTCAAATTGTGTTGTGTGCCCTTAAGGATTTGGGGTTCTGTGCTGCAACCGGGCAGTGCATTCAGGTTTCAATAAAACACAAATAAACACAGACGGTCAGACCCCTTTTTGGCTTCCATATTCCAAACACAAATACTAGGGCTGTGTATTTGGGTTTTGAGTGAACCCAACAGTTCCCGAAAAACATAGTATTTGAGGTCTCGAATTGAACCCCCAAAACTGCAGCACATATCTAGTTTGGAACTGAGCTGCTCTCTGACTCTCAGCTTAGCTGCCTGTTTGGGGAGCCTGTATTGAGCCTTCCCCATCTGTAGAGGTTGCCTCTGTCTCAGAACTGCAGTCTCCAGCACGGCAGTCAGGCTCAGCCTAATGGAATCCAGTCAAGGACAAATGGTGAGTCCTTGGTAGCGTCATTCCACTCTCTCCAAGTCAGCGACCCCTCCCGCAAACCAGTGACCCACTGAACCACACCCCATTTCCACCTAGGGATCCCACTTTCCACAAGTTTCTGTCTCCCCTCTGAGACAGAAACCATTTCCCCCAAGTCAGAACCATGCCCCATTCCCCCCTCCCTGAGCCAGCCCCATGTCCTACTTCCCCTTCCCAAACCAGCAACCTCTCCTAAGCCCCAATTCCCACCCACAAGCCAACAACTCCCCACAAAAGCCATGTTCCATTCTCCCCCCATCTAAACCAGCCTCATGCCTCACTCTCCCTCAAGCCAGCAATCCCCCTGAGCCAGACCCATGACCTGTTCTGACCTCCCCACCAATCTAGCCATATTCTGCACCCTCCCCAAACCAGTGCTCCCCGTTTTTATTTGGTATCGGGCTTAGCAGCAGTTTTAACTACATTTTCCTTTCTTTGTATGCCTGTCAAACTGGCAGAGCCTCATTGCAATTCTCCACCAAAATAACCCATATGCATTTTCCACATTGGTGGCAATGGAGAAAATGCAGCTAACACAGGCAAGATATAAATAAACACAAATACTAAAGCACAAATACAAATACATATACAAACACTTGACCCTGTGCACAACCCTAGTTGCAACAGTGTGGGTAAACAGGCATTGCAAACTCAAGGTGATTTTTGAATGTTTACTAAATGCTTTTCTTATACAGTTCTATATATCCCAGTCCTCTGAGCACCATGGATGCTGAAAATGCTTTTACGAAGATATTATATACAGTATGAAGTTATTTCTGCATTGCACTGGAAGGTTATAAGAATAAGATTATTGATTTTCTTTCCATACACATGCACCCAAATGATATTCAGTTTCGTCATTAACATTTGCTGGCATTATACCCAGAGTGTATTGCCCATTCCCATAATATATAGATATTTTAAGTCTAGAAGCCCTTTTGCAAATCATTATAATCCACAGAATATCCTACAACTGTTCATTAGGTGGTCAGTTTTCAGATCAGTCTGTGATTATGTACTTAAAGTTCATGAGAGTTACACTGTAATGCACTTACATACTGTGCAAGAATTCTTGTGCCAAGTGGAATGTCAGACTTGCTCAAGTGCTTATCATTTCCCTATTTATGGTTAAGCTAGCAGAGATGCCCTTTTATCTTGCTGGGTCCCTGTTTCCAGAGATGGAAGGTCACAAATGTCATGCAGTTAGATTCCATCTTGCTGTTTCTATAGGTGTCAAATGGTAGTTATAGTTTGGCATCAAAGCATTGAACTTAATGTCAGCAGTAGATATCTGTCCTGAATTCAAGGAGGTATACAGTGGATGAGGCATGGCTTTTGTCTGCTTGGTAGCTTGCTGTACGTTACATTTACAGGGCAAAAATTAAGAAGTGGGAAATGAATTGACACTTGCCTGCTTAACGTTTATTGTCCACTGGATTTGTTGCTGTTGACAAGGTTATGCACAGGGAGTGTAATTCAGTCATGAAGAGAGACCCAACATAAAGTCTAAGTGGAATGTAAATCCTGCTACCACCTTCAAAACAGAGAACTGAAGCAGTGCATATGTCTTTCCAGTGGCAATTGGTGGACCTTTAGGTGGATGGGGCTGGCAGGGGGCGGGGTTGGTATTAAAATTTAATACTTACATGGTCAATGGAACAGAACACACAATGAATGGGGGGAAACACACAGGGCAAAGCCACATGAGATGTTAACCCACTTTGGACAGCAATTTTCCACTTTCAACAACATTAACACACAATGCAGTGAATCATATGGCCAGATGTTCACCACACCTCGGTGTGGGGTGACCAGCCAGCTAATGTGCAATGCATCCTCCAAAAAAGGTTAGAGACACATCACATGTTAATGTTGCCCAAAGTGGGATAACAGGCTGCCTCCCGAGGTCTGCCAGCACTACAGAGCTGTGGGCCAAAGACCCAGAGTCGACAGACCAGAGCCTGTGCCACACCCCCAGTCCTCCCACGCTGGCCCCAGTGCCCTTAAAAGGATCATGTGGAAAATTTAAACCTGTGTTCTGTGACCCTGGACTGTTCTGCAGCAAACGATGGAGCAACTGAGATGGAGGACCTGCCCCAGGGCAACAATGAAGCGTGTGGACAGCCAGTCTAATGTAGTAAGCCATCACATGGGGGATGGGGGCTGCTGACACAGATGCCCAATTGTAGCTACAACTTGGGGGGGGGTCCATTATATTGTTTCCACAGTCATCAACAAGCAGTGCCACCCCAGAGACATCCGCGGGAGCCCAGAGTCCTGCCACACCACGAGCAGCCCCTTGATCCACCCACCAGAGAGAGCTGTCTGGACCAAGGAGAAGACCAGGGTGTTCACTGGCATGTGGGGGGAAGCACAGCTGCAGACGGAGTTCTGCAAGAGCTTTTGTGATGCGAGGGTGTTCCAGGGCATCTCCCAGTACACACAGATGCTCAGGTATGACCGGGACATGGAACATTGCCAGTAGTGGGCCAAGGACCTAAAGAGGAGGTACAAAGAAGTTAAGGAGCCGAACGTGCAATCTGACTGTGACCGAAAAACACTGCACTTCATGGATGTCCTGGACACCTTCCTTAGGGTGGTCAGGGACATGGTGGTCCCACGTATCATGGTCACCAGTGCCAGCGCCAACTAGGAGGTGGTGGACACCCCACTTTTGCTGTTCAGCCACAATGCCCCCGATTCAGCTGCACATGCTCTACAGTTCCCCACAGAGCCTGACCCCTCGTGGAAGGAGTCCTCCTGGGCTGGACCCCCGTGCAGTCGGGGTCCAACTCAGAGGACTCCAATGCCGCCCATGTGACCCTCAACCTCTATCCTTCAACCTGGAGAGCCAGCAGCAGGTCCAGGAGCCAATGGGGGTGAAGTAGGAGGGAACACAAGACCCAGAGCCTCCAGAGAACGAGTCAGCTGAGGGGTCTGGTAAATGAATGCACCTGGCGGATGGGAATGAGGTTCTTGAGAGGTGGAAGTGAAGGGACGATAACCAAGGAGGGAGCAACCAATATCCACCAGTCACTAAAGGGGATGCTGTTCATGTATCCACAGGGGGCCAGGACAGTGAGGGAGAGCTGGAGGAACAGCCCTGGGACACTGAGTCTGTTTGCAGTGACAGTAGGCATGACTAGAGGGTTGGAAGGCAGCACGGTGTGTGTGTGTAAGGGTACCAGATGGTGAGCAGGCAGCTGGGGATGTTATTTATTTATTTATTTTATTCACATTTCTCCCGCGCCCTTCCCCCTAAGACTCAGAGTGACTAAGGGCAACAGCAGGTGCAGAGGCAGCTGGCACAAGGGGCAGGAGCAGAACACTAGAATGGGTAGATGGGAGTGGGGTGGCCCAAATAAATGGCTGTCTTGTCCACCATACTATAGGCCTGCCAGTGGAACAGATGCCGGCCCCTGCACCACCAACCCTGGCAGCACAGCAGAACAAGCAGGCATGGGCTTGGCAGTGTAGGAAGTTTCTAACGTGGAAGCTGCTGGATAAGGGATGCCATCGTCATATTGGCCCAGGAGCATTGCCGGTTCATGCGGCAGAATGCCACAGAACAGCAGGCCCTGTTCGCCAAGGCTTGCTTGGAACACCACCAGGAGACTCGCCAGTGGGACCGGCTCACTGGAGACGCTGTAGGGGTGCTGTGAGGTGCTGGTGGAGAAGAGACGTGCCCTGTGCAGCTGTCTGGACTAGGACTAGGCATGCAGCATGCCATCCTCCACCATGTGGGGACCACCAGCGCAGCCATTACAAGTTCTCTGGGGAAGGCCCCACAAACAGAGCCCCCACACAGCTCCACCTCCCGGCAGTGTTCCAACCAGGGTACATACACCCAACCAGGTCTCACCAGCAGCCTGCCCCATCCCTCCCTGTCCAAGCCACCATCAGCAGCCCAAGCGCCCTACAACCTGCAAGCCCACCACAGCCAGCATCTGCTGAACCGAAGGAAGAGGAGGTGCAACCTACTCCAAAGCGGCCTCAACCTGATGGGGAAAGGATGGGATAGAGGAGGGGTATAGACTGTAGAGCCTGAATCTGTTAAAGCCCCTCCCCCTGTAATGTAACCCCATATTTACTTTGTTTGTTCCCTACAAACATGGTGATGTAACCCCATATTTACTTTTCTTCTTCTCTCCCTACCCTGGTGATGTAACCCCATATTCATGTTGATTACCCCCTATGATGAAACTTGCATATTTATGGTGATTTCTCCTTGACACACACACACACACACTTATGTAACTGCATATTATTATTTTTTGCCTTCTCCCCCTTTGATGTAACCCGTACATAGTTGCGTTGCTTTGTATACCCATCTACCCCTGTGATGTAATCATGTATGTCTTCCTGTTGTTTGGCCCTCTTGTTTTTTATTCCACAAATAAATCAGTTTATTTTTTAAACATTGTTGCCCTTTCATTTTCTGGAGACAGTGGGAGCACAGCACGCCTCTCAGCCCCTGACCCTTGAGATAAGGGACAGGGACCCCAAAGTGAGGGACAATGTGGGACATACCATCTGGTGTACATGCACATCTCTACATGCACACATTCCACACAGTCGATAGCTGAACCATGAGGCTTGGCGTAAGGGAGGGCACCATAAAGATGGCAAGGCTCTGATAGCCATGCAGTAACTGCTCTCGTGCAAGCCAGCCCTCAGTCCACGTGGTGTCAGCATGCCCTGTGGGGACATGCCGTAATGGATGATATGGAATATCCACAGCAAACAATGGTGGCATCTGGACTACCAACTGGACATCCCTACACTGCCTGTAATGGGCATTAAAAATACAATGGACACACATCTCCAAAAGGAGGGGGTGTAGAGAGGGGTGGAATGGCCGGTAGTTATACCCACCATCATTCTAACAGGTCCTCTGTGCCAGCATTCCCCTGATGTTCCTGCACTCTTTCCCCCTCCCAACACACTCCTCTTCACCTTCTGTGGCATTTCACACCCTTCCTACGTTCCCTTCTGTTCAGAGGTGCAGTTCCATTGTATTCTTTAAATGCCCTATTGGGGTCTGCATCCTGTGCCTCACTCTGCCCCATCTGTCCATTTCTTGGGAAGACAGTGCTTGTGCTCCTCACCCCTACCACCAGGGCCGTGATTAATAGCGGTGAAGGGAGATGTAGAGGAGGGAGGGGGTTAGCTTCTGAGGGAGGGTGATAGATAGATCATGCTGAATGAATGTACATCAGTGGAAGCATGAGCTGATGTTGAAGGTGACTACACAGATGAACCCAATGCTCTGGAAATAGATATTTCTCTGGGGCTGCAGATGAAAACCAGGAGGGCTGCTGTTGCAGGAGGGCAGGCAGGAGGGCTGCTGGGTGCCGTGTGAGGTTCCCAACCCTATGTCCTAGGGGCTAGATCTGAGGGAAAGCTCCCACCATGGATGGGAAGTGGAGTCAGGGGTGGTGGTGGTTCCTAGAAGTGCACAGTGGGTATTAGGAGAATTAATTTCTTCAGTGAGTCACCCTAAAAGTAGTTCTGTACAGTTTACCATGTTCCAATATATTCCAATGAACACTAGGATGGAGTCAAGGCAACTCAGAACCCTGCCCCCATGTCGTGTGTAAACAGTTCCCATGTGCTCAGGGCCATGCCCAACACCTTGCCCCTAGATGAGAATGTTCCAGCACAGCTGCAGCACCCAGGGACATGTCAGATGATGGCAACCAGCAGTCAAGTACTTTGTAATTTACACACAAGGTGCCATAATAAGCCACAGCCCAACCTTCCCACCAGACAATCAAGTCACTTAGCTAAATGGGTGACCTCAGGGTTAGAACCAATTGCATAAGACTTACATAAAAAAGTATCTGGGCACCTCCTGCTTTGGACCTTTGATTTCCTGCAACACTGGATGCTAGGGAACCTGTCCTCTCCCGGCAGCTACTCTAAATGGTAATATAAGGTTCAATTGGCCAAATAGTAGTTGTGGTTTGGGGTGCGGTCAGAGAAACAAGAATTGAGTTTATGGATTTGTGCTACGGATCTGGGCCCTATCCTTGCGTGCATGCCCTCACCCACCTCTTCTTCCATTCCCCTCAGGCCTTCCCCTCTTACTCTTAGCCCCTTTTGTTTACCTTCCTCCACATATGTCAAGCAGATGTGGTTGTGGGCAGAGGTGGGGTGTGAAGGGAATGTGGGGACAAAAGCAGTCATCATATATTTTGACTGAAACAAGCATTGTGCATCACCTCAGTTGTAAACAGTGAACCCCTTTTCTATCTACATCTCCAGTGGAGGAGACATGCATAGGATGCTCTTGATGATCACCGGGGGGCTCTCAAGGTGCGTGCTTCTGCTAGGCTCAACATGTCAGAACCTCAAAAACATAGGTAAGCCTGCCATCTATTCATGAAGACACAAAACAACCTCATACGTAGTTTTTAAGCTTAAGTAACATTATTGACAGCACCAAGAGAACAAGGAGGAAACCCAGACCCCTTTCCATCCAACATGTCCTGTGCATTAAGCTCAATTATCCCAACTGAATTCTCCATTTCTCTTCCAGTCACCCAGACCCGCTATGGTGGGGTGCAGAGAAAAGGGTAATGTTTCCTGCACTGAGTAGAGACTGCATGCACCCTACTTATTGGCACAGTCCCCACCCCAGTGCTGGGTGAGGCCATTGCTCCTATGTGTGAGACCTTCACCACATACCACTACTCCCATACTACCACCACCCTATAAAGGGCATGGAGTGTGCATCATATTGTCACACTTGAAATGCATCTCAGGGAACCCAGGCAATAACCCATGGTTCATTTTAACCTTTTGTAGTTCACGAGCTACAAGAGCAGCAGTGGGAAGATGCTGCGGCCATGGTCTGGGTGCTCATGGACATTGACAACAACATGCAGCACATCCAGCATCAGCTTCATGAGCAGTCAAGGGTGCAGGGCGCTAGATGGAGCAGGGGCCAGCATTCAACAAGGGGAGCACCCTGACCCATCTTAGTATAGGTCCCTTCTGGTTTTTAATTATTTGTTGCATTATATTGGTTTGCACTGTATTGTTATTGTTACTTACTACATAAAGGTTACTGTTGTTGTTTACTCTAGTTGTTATTGCTGGGTTGAAGGGGGGGTCTGAACTCTACTGTTTATGTGCAGATTGTGTGTAATAGTACCCACCGTTTCCATGCACATTTGCAGTGGCAGCTGATGGTTTTTGAGGCTGGTGGGGCAGTGGGTGGGTTGAACCTACTGCTGGCGAGCCTAGGGGTGGAACCAGAGGCAGCGGTAGGCGGAGCCAGGGGCAGCGGTAGGCCAGTGGTGTGGCGTAACCCAGCAGCAAGGAGTTCCCAGGGTGAACATTGGATGGACATTACATTAGTTAACGCTGGGAACTCCTTGCTGCTGTGTGAAGCACTGCCACTGGGGAATAGAGAGCCCTCTTACTGGGGTCTCATTCACCCTCTCTTTCCCACCGGGTCCAAATTAACCATAGTAGGTTACAAAAATAGATTACATTGTCATTGCCTACCTTTATCCTGAACCCTCGAATCCTCGATTTTCATGGCATCCTTTTCATTTTCTTCTCAGAAGAGAATGAAAGGGAAGAGAAGGACAACAGAGGAGAAGTAGGAGGGAAAGGAAGGATATTTTTTTGGTGCACGAGAAGAGTAAGGGGAAGAGAGGGGTTCAGTGGGGAACAGGGGAAAGGGGTCTCCTTGTTGACTGCAGCCTTCTCTTCTGCCATGCTCCTACCTACTTTCTCCTCTGTTCACAAGGAGAGCAGTTGCAGGCCTGTATAGCAACCAGACACTCCCCATCCAAACCAACACTGTATCCTCAGCAGCCAAATGCCTGTCCAAGCAAGCAGGCCTGTTTGAAGAAGTTTGGCCAGTTTCAGGGCTGCATTGCCACCAAACCAGGCCCATCCAGACCAGCATCCCTAGTACCTACACCCTATCCCCAACAGCTAAAATTCCTGTGAAAGCAAACAGGCCTTTTTTTAAAAGTTTGGTCAGTTTCAGGACTACATTGCCACCAAACCAAGTCCATCAAGACCAGCATCCCCACTACCTACACCATATCCCTTTCAGTCAAATACCTGTCCAAGCACACAGGCCTTTTTTAAAACTTTGGCCAGTTACAGGCCTCTGTTGCCACCAAACCAGCCCCATCAAAATTTAAACAATGCATTTCTGTTTCTCAACAAAAGCTCCAGGCAAGATGCTCAAAATAAGTCACAAGCAGAGAAGCCAGAAACTACTTTCCAGCAGGGAGCAGCAGTGAAACAGTCAATGGACCATTTTAAGAAAAGAGTAGCCACGATCAGTAGACCCACACATTTACAAAATGGCCTCTCTACTCATGCTTGGGAGGGGAGAAGGAAAGCAGCAATGCATCATGCAAACACAGAGCAAGCAAAGCAAACCATCTTAATACAACAATGGTGTGCAGTCCTTAGCACACCATAAAAGCAGCAGCGGGGATTTCCACTTGTTCCCCAAAACATGCTTCACAGCTCTGTTGCAATGTAAGAGGTAGTTTCTGATGAAACTAAACACGGAGCATTCATGCAAGAACTAGCCATTACTGAAAAGCCTGCCACAACAGCCCACCAAACTGCAAAGGGCAGGGGCATTTTAAAATGCAAGGAACATTTCAGCAAAGATTATAAACCTTTCTATCCAAGTCCCTAGGTCCCCCACCCATAAAACAGAAAACAGACAGTTTACATCAAAAACAGCCAAGAAAGAGACCAATTTTAACCAAGAGTAGCCATGGCCAGTGGGGGCACCAGAAAATGGCCACAGCCTTTGCAAATGCTTGAGGGGTTTGGGAGAGGAGTGGGGGAAACTAGCAGTGCACATGCAAACATGAACACACAACAAGCAAAAGCAAACCAGATCTTAAATCAACTGAACCATATGATGTGAAGTCTTAGCACACCACAAAAGCAGCAGTGAGGAATTCCACTTGTCCTCCAAAACATGTTTCACTGTTAAAGCTCTGTTGAAGCCCCATTTCCCCCAGCAGCCCCCTTAACCCCAGCCCCATTTTTATCGGTCTCCCAGAAGTCCCATTCTCTCTCCCCAAGAATTCGCATTCCCTCCCCCCACGCAACCCCCAGAAGTCCCATTCTCTCCCCTCACACGCAGCCCCCAGAAGTCCCATTCTCTCCCCCCACATGCAGCCCCCCAAAACTCCATTATCTCCCCACACACGCAGCCCCCCAAAACCCCATTATTTCCCCCAACACGCAGCCCCCAGAAGCCCCATTCTCTCCCCCCAACACGCAGCCCTCAGAAGCCCCATTCTCTCCCCCCACACATGCAGGCCCCAGTAGCCCCATTCTCCCAGGCCTCTTTTTCACCAGTCTTTCCCAGCAAAATAACTAAAATTAACTAACTCACCAATGGGGATGTGTCTGATGCAACTCCAGCAGCAGCATGGGGTAACAAAGCCACAAGCAGACCAGCCAGCAGTCTCACTCCACCAAAATGGTGCAGATCACCAGCATGCTAAGAGGAGACCCTAGGGGGTGGGGTACAGGCAGGTAGCCTGAGCCCTCAGCAACAGTAGCAACTGTGCAGGCACACACTGCCTGGGCGTTTGAGTCTCCAGTCCAGACAGTGTCTTGCACAGCAGCCCATAGGGCTCTGTGGAACACTGCCTCCACTAATGGGAAAAGCAAACTGCTTTTCCCCATTGAGGCAGCATGGGCTCTAAGCCCAGCTGCCCAAATCGCCTTTGTAAAGTTTTGTCCCTTAAGGGACTTCTTAGAGCAGGCTCAGCAGGAGGCACTGGCCCCCACCCTCTCAGCTCCTGCCTGCACATGTGTCCAGGGAGGCACGACAACACCACTGAGCACTCAGATGATTGCTGAACTGGAATACTCAGAGCAAGCCTGGAGTGGGTTGCTGGCTCCCCCCTCCCCCTTGGTGCCTTTGGGGTCTCAGTGAGGTTTTTTTCCCTTTCTTTCTTTTTAAAAGCATGAAGAGTGTGCAGAGGGGGATCAGGCCAGGAAGGGTAATGCCCCTGGTGCCCTGCAATGCACACCACCACTGCACATTTGTACGTTCATGTGTGCTGTTCCAGACAGTTCCCATGTTCTGTGTTTCCCACCATCCCTGGAGTGGGATATAATATACACACTCAGATTACATACACACAAACAAACACTATATACATATCATATACAGGCAAGATGTACACGACAGATTAGGCTATACTATTTACATGTGGGGCGCTGCCATGTGACTTATGCATCTGCACATTGCAACCCTTTTCACCCCAGATAGGTGCCTTTCTGCCCTGACCAACTGTGCCCTGAACAGGGGCACCAGCTGGGTGCATTGAATGGTGGGCAGATTTTCCAAAGTGGTCCCATCAGTCTCACAGATTTTGTGCAGGAATCAAGGTGCAGAGATCATCAGGGGAGCTGACTGCACCTGGAAATCAATACAGCCACAAAGCAGTGCTAGCACTGCTTTAAGAGCCCAAACACTCTCTCTACCATGACCCAGGTGGTGTTCAGCTGCCAGCTGAAGAGGTATTCCTCGTCATTGCAGGATGCACCATATGGTCTAATGAGCCAAGGCTTAAGGGGTAAGCTGTGTCCTCCATGATAACAGAGCCCATGATGACCTTCCCCTCAATATTCAACAGGAGATTGGGAGAAAAGTCCTCAGAGTACGTGCGGTAACAAAGGAGTGAACAGTGGAGCATGTGGGTGTTGTGGGCATGGCCAGACCAGTCAGCCATGATACCTATGAATCATCCCCGGTGGTCCACAACTCCCTACAGTACTACTGAGCAGTACTTATTGTAGTTTTTAGTCATCATGGCTATGTGGTGGCCAGATGATGGGGATGTGGCATCTGTCAATTGCTCTGATGCAATGGGGGAACCCCAACCCCCGAAATCACTCAATGACCTCCTGGGAGTCAACCAGTCAGTTCAGCACCACATCCTGTATGGCTTTTCTTGGGTCATGGAGTGGCAGGAGTCTAGTGTTGTGAATTTTCAGACAGTGATGGTGAAACATTTCATCATGGGGATGTGGGGCCCTCATAACAGTGTTCTCCTGCTCCAGTGTGGGTTGGAGGATCTCTTCAATGCATAACAGGAGCTGCCTGGACTTCCTGAAATGTGCAGTACAATCCTAATCTCCCTAGGTGGCCAGCACCATCTGTCACCATTCCGTGATGTGGTGCATGACTCAGGCAGTCAGGATGAGGCGCATCACCTGGTGCAGGGTTGTGATGATGACCACAGTGTCCTGGGATAGGTAGGCTCCTGCCCTCATCATCTCCTCCATGTTGGGAAGCAACCTCAGCAGAATGCCTGCTTGCTGCAGATACAGAGCCTTGGTGAGGCACCTGACCCTGTGGGGACAGCATATGCCACTGCATTGCACTGTCCTGGCCACACCTCCAGCAACCGTGTGCAGGTAGCTACATGAGGCCATGTGCCAAGGTGTGGAGGCAGCTAGCACCACCTGTAGAACCTCCTCACTCTCCTGAACGGCGTTGAGTAGCTCCATGGCTGATAGCACCTCTTGCTCGATTGCTGTTGGAGAGATGGCTGTGACATCATTGGACAATGCAGCAGAACCTTTGAATTGGTGAAGTGCACCTCTAACCCCCATGATTGCTTGTCTGATGTCACCTGGCTGGATGTGTGCCCTCAGCTATTGGTTGGGAAAGTCCTGGCACACCTAGGTCTGTTCTTCCCCATGAGGTTCCACCCTGTCATGGACCCCTCCCTCCCCCAATTGTTAATCCCATCCAGCTGGTAGCACCTTAATAGGGTCATGAAGACTCTCACTCATGGAGTGGTGGGGGAAGGAGATTCTGACAAGGGGAACCTGACATCCAGGTAACTAAATTACTGGAGGTGCACTTGGGGTGCAGAGCAGGGTAAGGGCAGGGTTGAGACGGGTGTTCCAGCAGATCTCTAAGGTGTGGTGAGGGAGTGTTCGGGAGCAGCAACCCCTGTCCATGGCACAACCACAGCTCATGTCCCCAGCAGCAGCCACCTGCAGCAGATGAGATACTTGGACTGAGCCACGCTGGGAGCATGTAATTCGATCCCCAGCTCCTTGCTCCACTGGAACCTTCCCATTCCCCCAATAGGTTGTTGCTGTGGTCCCACAAGCAACCCTGTCCCTTGCCTCGATATCTCCACCCACCACAGTTCTTGCAGCCCATGGGGAACATGCATACTCTGGGCTGTAACATCTGATAAAGGGTCCCAAAGTTATATGCCTTCACAGCATCTGGAAATTAGCCTATGCCAGGGATTCTCTCATGTTTGTCACTGTGGTACAAAATGTGTTTGTGATGCCAACTGGCCAGCGGAAATGTCATCCATATATCATTCTGTACTGTGACCACCACAACCCCTCTCCCTTACTTGTCACTGGGAAGCTGGAAGCATCTGCTTAGGAAAGAGCCAGTAAGGGATTCTCTTATGTCCTCTTTCACAGTGCTGCAGGATGTGATTTTGATGACAATTGCCCAGCCTGGATGTGTGACTCATGTCTCCTGATTGCTGGGATGATATCCCCCTGCCCTCTGCTTTGTTGCCTTAAGTCCCAGTTATGTCCCTTCTATGCTTGCCTCACAGCCACCCAGGATTGGTACTAGAAAGCTGGAATCGTGCACTAAGAGAGACTAATCACATCTTTGTCTCAGCCAGGGTGTCTTTGAAACATCAAGCCAATTGGGTAGAGGATATATCTGTCATATCTGATGTTTGGCACAGGCTTCAGTCTGGGCAGGCACCGTAGGTGTGTGCAGGTCAACTTGCAGACAAAGCCCCAGGAGGGGGCAGACGGAAGTTAGGCAGCACCCCAGGTGTGTGGGGATTGGATTTATGTAGCTAGCTGAACTCTTGTAGAGAGCTCTAGCACACACACACACACACACACACACACACACACACACACACACGCACAAAGCATGCCAGCAAAGTCTGAGACAATGCTCTGACAAAAGCCAGAACTAACCACAGACAAAGAGCAGGCCCAAAGAACAGCAGCGTATATCTACCTTTTATGCCCACCTTGAAGCCATTACCGATTGGTCCTGTAAAGGTGGAAGCATGCAGTAATTGGCCAGTGAATGTGTCTGTTAGTCTGCTGGGATGCTCCTCCTCCCTTCTATAACCCCCTCCCTCTGCCATGCCTGTCTTGGAATGGCACTACATTAGGAGCCACGATTAGTTAAGGCGGAGCTAACTGTCTTCAGTAAGAGGTCCATTGATTTCAATGGGAGTCCTCAGGGCAAATTCCTCTGGCTTGCGACTGATATTGACAGGGTTTTCTCTTTGATCCTGTCAGTAAGAGAGAATCTGATCACATAGGAGAGTTGGGAATGTTCCAGAGTATGTGCTTCTGTTTACATTTTGTGAAACAAACTAGTAGAAGATGGAGTTTTTATGCTTTTTTGGTGGGTCTGTATGCTTTTCACGGACTCATGTCACGCATGTGCATGACTAAACAGGGAATGAGCCGCCCAAGTATAAAATGGATGCTCTCCTCCCGAGTCCCCGGCCCTCGCCCCAGACAAGCCGCAGTGCGCAGCAGTGGGGACGGGGCTGCCCAGCCAGCCCTCTTAGTGGCCACATGGGTCAGGGGGCTGAGGCTTCTCCCAAAACTGGGGAGGGGGGCCTCTTGGAGCTGGGAGCCGCCGCGGGCTAAGTTGTGTGTCTGGTGGCCTACCCTGCCCCCAGCCAGCACCACGTGGTGACTGACTGACTGACTGACTTGGCAGGGCTGCCACTGGGAGGGAGCAGGAGCTCAGCGAGAAAGTGTGTGCACGTTCATGCGGGCAAGGCAGCACCAGCACGAGGACTTCTCCAAGGCCTGGTGGAGAAAGTCTGAGCAGATGCAGTGGCACCAAATCCCGGGCCAGCTGCCGCGGCGCAGACAAGGCCAAGATGCAAGCAGGGAAGCACCCTTCCTGTCGGCTCCATCCCTTTTCAGTTCAGGCTCCTCTAGCAACAACCAGCCTGCCTGTCTCATCGTCTGCAAGCTTAGTGCACACACAGTCAGTCAGCTGCTAGCTCATTCGCCCCCGGATACTCCAAGCAACGTACTGAGAGAGGGAGCAGAAGGCAGCATGGAAGAGCCCCCCCCCCCCCCCGCAGCAGACCATGTCAGCATGAGGCAAGTTTGCACACACACACCCTCCAATGTGTGAGTGATGGGGTAAGGCTGGGAGTTTGAGGAGGAGGGAGGCGAGAGCGTGAGAGAGCAGAACATGGAATCCGAGTCAATCCACCTGTCTCTCTGGCCCTTCCTCCAGGGCCAGCCCCGGGGTTTGTGAGGCCATATGCAAAGTCTTGGTGTAGGGCCTAATTTGCATAATTAGACCCCACCTAATTATGCAAATGTGTACATTTACATAAACTTTACTCCCTCTGCACAGGAAGGATTCCTATTCTCCACCCCACCGAGCAGCCATAGAAAAGCATGGCCTCCCAATGCTCCCACCCACCCACCGCCCCAGCCGAACGCCTACCACCATTCCCCAGGAGTGGTTGCACTGCAAGGGCAGCCGGGGCACAGAGCGACTGGCTGCATCCACTGCCTTACTTGGGAAGGGGGTGAGCTTAGACAGCCTGGCCTCCAGGGCCTGTTGCTTCTTGCTGCCGGTGCTGCCTGTGCCTTGTGCACGCACATGGTGCGACCGGTCCAGAGGTGCTGCTATCAAACACACAAGACACACAAAATGCAGCCAGCCTATTAAGCGCATTATGCCATGAAAAGACACACACACACATATCTAATCTAATCTATCTATCTATCTAATCAGTATATATATACTCACTTCACACTGAGTATATATATATATTCAGTTCACACTTCCCCCACCCCAGAACCAGTTCATTTGTGCCCCCACCCCCATATAATCAATTCACGCTGCCCCCCACCAATAACCATTTAATTTGTGCCTCCGGGGCACTGTGAATGGATTATATGGGCGGGGGCGCAAATGAACTTGTTATGGGGTGCGGGTTTAAAGACAGTATTCCTGTTAGCAATAACTTCACTAGGAGTTAGTGAAATAGCAGCCATAATAATCTCAGAACCATATCTGCAGATTTTCCAAGCTAGAATAGATATTGCTTTACATCCTAAATTCCTACCTAAAGTAATATAAGTAAGCCAGTTGTGAGAATGTGGCTCTTTTTACACGGGCCTCTCCCACCCATGAACATGCAGATTTCTGTGTGTTCATGGGTGGGGAAGCACCGTTTGAACAATGTGGTGCACACGCCCATGGTGAGTGGGGGTACGTGCGCACCCGCCTAACACACATCCCTACTCACCCCCCACTCGTCCCCACGCACGGAGCAATCGGAGGAAACGGCGGTTACTCCGTGGGTGTGGATGAGTGGTGAGTGAGTGGGGATGCGTGTGAGGCCATGTGCATGCCCCGCCCACGCACCAGCGTGCCCACGGACCCCCCACCCAGTGGAGCCATGTAAAAATGGCCTGTGAGGAGCCACTCGAAGAAGAACAGAAGGTTGCTACCTTGTAAACAAGGTTCTTTGAGATAACTCCTAACATTCTCATAACACCCACTCTTCCAGCCCCTCATGGAATTTTCTTATATTCCTAGAAAGGGTTGGAAGGAACTGTCATTCAGAGGGGGAGAGTGCTTTTTATACTAGAGGAACTCGAGACCATCATGTGGTCTATTATTTGGATAGGGTGAGCGTGCACAACCCAGTTGTGAAAAAGTTGGGAGCTATCTCGAAGAACCTTCTTTGCAAGGTAATAACCTTCTGATCACTCACATGGAGAGTTGTTTGTAAACAAACAGCTTTATCTCCCAGTTCTATGGGTGTCCTGGTGTCCCGCTGCTGCTACTGCTGCAGCACTACTAGGAGGCAGAGGCAGGTGAGGGATGGGAGGCAGAAGAACTTATAGGGGGAGAAGCTGGCTGCAGTGCCACCCAGCCAGGCAAGCACGGGACCCCTGCTAGCCGCAGGGTCATGTGCAGCTGCACATGTGGCACATTTTAAAATTTATTTTACAATTTATTTATTTTACAAAATGTTTACCCCGCTCTTCCCACCACAGGCAGCCCAGAGCAGCTAACAACAATAAAAAATATAAATATAATATAAAACAATTTAAAACACTTTAAAACATAATAATAATTACAAGGAAAAAACCCACTCCACCCACCCCCACCCACCCTTACCCCTCTCCCTTGCCAAATGCCTGATGGAACAGCCAGGTCTTACGGTTCCTACGGAAGGCCGGGAGGTCCGGGGCCAGACGGATCCGCACCGGGAGGGAATTCCAAAGGCGCGGCGCAGCCACCGAGAACGCCCTATTCTGCGTGGCCCCCCGGAAACCCGGGGGACCTCCAACACGGTGCCCCCGGACAACCGCAGGGGCCGATCTAGAACCCGGGAAGTGAGGCGGTCTCACAAGTAAGCAGGGCCCAGGCCATGTAAGGATTTATAGGTTAAAACCAACACTTTGAATTGGGCCCGGAAGACTATTGGCAGCCAGTGCAGAGATCGGAACACTGGTGTAATGTGCTCTCGGTGGACCAGCTCCACCAAGAGCCGGGTCGTCACATTCTGCACCAGCTGCAGCTTCCGAACCATCACCATATGTAGCCTCACGTAGAGCGCGTTACAGTAGTCTAACCGAGAGGTAATAAAAGCATGGATGATCATGGCCAGGTCAGGAACCGAAACCAGCAGCCAAAGCCGCTGCACCAGATGTAACTGGCGGAAGGCACTCCTCACCACAGCCTCCACCTGGAAATCCAGGCGGAGCTGCACATCGAGGAGCACCCCCAGGTTCCGTACCTGGGAAGTCAATGGAAGGCAGACCCCATCAATCGACGGGGCTGTCAACTCCGCCGACTTATCTACTAACATCACCTCCATCTTGTCAGGATTCAGTCGCAGTTGGTTAGCCCTCATCCATGTCCCACAGCTGTCAAACACCGGGTAAGCACCAAGACAGCCGGGCTTGGGTCGGTCGAAAATTAGAGATACAGTTGGGTGTCATTTGCATACTGATGACACCTCACCCCAAACTCTCTGATCACCTCGCTGAGCGGCTGCATATACACGTTGAACAGGAGAGGGGACAAAACAGAACCCTGCAGAACCCCACATGGAGTCTCGGTAAGATGAAAAATACCGAGTACCACCTGCTGAGTTCTTCCGGTCAGGAATGAGCGGAACCATTCAAGGACGATCCTACCCATCCCCACACTGTCCCGCAGGCACGTCACCAACATCTCGTGGTCAACGGTATCAAATGCTGTCGACAGATCTAATAGGACCAATAGGGTCAAACGACCCCGGTCCTTTTCCCAGCAAAGAGTGGTAGGAATTCTGGTATCAATTCTCCCCTTAGTCTTCTCTTTGCTAAGCTAATCCTGAGTGAGTGCATTCCTTCAAGGCTGTTCCTTAATTGTGTTCCAGTGCAGCATTACTACAGGTACAAGGAATGATGCCTTAATGTTCATAGATATGGGAAGTCTGGTATCAATTCTCCCCTTAGTCTTCTTTTTGCTAAGCTAAACACAGGGCCTGTGGAATACTAGTGCAGCTGGTGTAGGAATGAAGAAGCCTTACTGTAGGATGCATAGCAAGGGACAGAGTGATTTT
>QEPC01000136.1:1114466-1140317 GCA_003113815.1 Sphenodon punctatus | reverse complement strand
TAGGCAAGGGGGCACTCTGTGGAAGATGTTGGGGGTGGGTAGGCAAGGGGGCACTCTGGTGGATGTTGGGGTGGCTAGGCAAGGGGGCACTCTGTGGAGGATGTTGGGGGGGTGGATGCATTTGTGGGATAGGAGTGACGAGAGGCTGTTGTGTGTGGGAAGCTAAGGGGTAACTGGTAGGACTGCTAAAGCATGTGTGCAGGTCTGAGGGCAAATTATGCAAATTAGGCCCCCCTCACGAAGACTTTGCACATGACCCTGACAAACCCTGGGGCCAGCCCTGTTTGTAAGGGGTGGCAACATCCACCCCCTGCTGGCTTCTCGCGCTGCCCATGTTTATGTTTGCTTCGTTTTCTTTTCCGCCTGCACTGGTGGCGGTTAACACCTCCCGCAGCAACACCGCCTGCCTACCAACCTGGGAGGCCCCCTTCCCGTGGCCTGCCCTGCCCACCAATCAAGTTCCAACAAGTGCCATATAGTGCCATAAACAACTGATGATAGACGCTCCTACGGTGTGGCAAATTAAAGCCGCTCGCTTGCGCCTGGGCTGGGGAGCAGAGTCCGACAGGCAGGGCTGCCAGCTTACTGCTTCTGCCACCCCCACCACATGTCTCCACCATTAATTTCTGCCAGCGCTTCTGCCAGTGCGCTGCTGCCGTGGCACCCCCGCCCTCCTCCTCGCTGGCTGGCTGGATGACACCAGCAGCTGCTGCCTTGTTTACACGCTGCCTCTGGTGGTGCTTGGTGAGTCGGCTCTGGTGATGGTCACCACCACCCAGGGGAGGGGGGGGAGCTTGGGTGTGAAGGAGGAGGCCTGGGGGGGGCAACATGGATTAATTTTGGGGGGTAAACATGAACTTGTTATGGGGTGGGGAGATGCATGAATCAATTATGGGGGCACAGATGAACTGGTTATGGGGTGGGGGCAGCATGAATTGATTATGGGGCACAAATGAACTGGTTATGGGTTGAGGGGCAGCATGAATTGATTATGGGGGCACAAATGAATGAATCACGGGATGGGAGCACAAATGAACTGATTATGTGGGGTGGGAAGCATGATCCAAAATGAACTGATTGCATTTGTTGCTGGTGGGGGTGGAGACTTGTTAGTAGTAGTAATAATACCCACTCTGGTACCTCCATTTCCCCATTCCCTACCCAGCTATTTTTTCTGTTTGTGTTAGTATACGTCAAGGGGTGGGGAACCTTTTCCCACTTTGATCATTAGTAAACAAAAAAAAAATGGCCATTTTGATAATTAGTAAAAGCTCCAAAGCCTGAGTGTGTAGACGCTGGACGCAGGGGTGTACTCAGGAACAGAAGGGTTCACATCATAGATCTGTCTCCTATCCTAGAGTGCCTGCCCTAATTTCTGCTTCCTTACCTTCAGCTCAGTCTCTCAGTGCCTGGGGGTAAGACCTGGATCCAAGGGCTGGAAAGTGGCTAAACAAAAATGCACCATGGACCACATTTGACCCCGAGACCTGAAGTTCCCTTTCTCTGTAGTAGATTTTCTGAAACATCATGTAACTGAAACGGATGTAGTACAATATCTTGCCATCTATATACTCCCTGAAATCACTCTCAGGAGTTTGGATTGTGTTGTAAAAAACCCCAAAGAAATTAGACAAACAAAAAACCTACTGTTTTACAAACATAGTTAAGGCGCTTTACATCAAGCAAACTTTAACAAACCTGGAAATTGTATATGTTAAGGCTCCTGCCTTAACTTGCACACCTTGTAAGCAGTAAAGTTGTGGTATGGTGTCGCATACAGTGCTCGCTGACAACTTAGGCTCCATGCACCCACACTTTGCCATGGTCTTTCAGCCCCAGTCCTCTTCCTTTGCAGGTTGGGGGCAACACTAAAGCTAGGACAGCACGTTCCTCCCTGTTCAATATTACATTGTTACTCTACTTCCAATATGGCAATAATTTATCTTTTTAAAAAAATTATATTTCAAATATCCATTCTGTGGCATCAGATCAAGTACATCTCCCCACTGCACAGGGGACTAACAGAAGGTTAATATTCCAGCATCAAACTACTACATGCCCCAGATGTGCTTTCCTTACCTTTAAATTTATTTTATTTGGAATTACCACCTACTCTAACCCATTAGTGATTTGTGCCCATCCCCTGTAACCCACTAACCACCACTTCACTCTCAGAAGATGGAAAATTTCTGACTCCAGCTGCCCCTGACCCCCATTTTAACCCACTAGCTTCTGATGACATAGTCTGGACTCTACTACTACCCAATAAACCCCACTCACCTCCCCAAAAAATCAGAAGACTCCTGACACTATAATAACCATCATTTTCATAGCAAATACTTCTACGAGTGTGTGAAATGACAACTCCCACCCCCTCAAAAAAAAAAAAAAACCAAACCCCAAACAGGAGAGAAGGTGTACCAATACAGAATAGGGCAATACAGACTAGAACAACAAGGGGGTAGCTATGCTACTTAATAACATTATAGTACTGTTCCCCATAGTCTCCTATCACTCCTCCCAATCACTTAAATCACCCAAAATCTTGACATTCCATTCATTTCTTATGGCATTCCTCCTATTATTCTACCAAGTTCCTTCCTGCTGTACTCCATCCCTATGGCCTCCTCCCTGGCATTCCACTGTCTCTCCCAGCTGCCTTAGTTATTCCACATCCTTTTCCTCCCCAAGTCCCAAAGATGCATCTCCATTGTATTATTTTACAATTAATGAGATACAAATTAATTTCAATTTAGCATTGTTTCTCCTATTCCTTCCATTCGCCATTCTATAGATTTCATGGCAATGTCTACCCAAACTCATAATCGCAATAAACAGTTACATAACATTCTGCCCTGCTTTAGCATTGCCTCCAACCTGCAAAGGAAGAGGATTGGGGCTGAAAGACCAAGGCAAAGTGTGGGTGAATGGAGCCTAAGTTGTCAGTGAGCACAGTATGCAACACCATACCACAACTTTACTGCTTACAAGGTGTGCATGTTAAGGCATGAGTCTTAACATATACAATTTCCAGGATTGTTAAAGTTTGCTTGATGTGAAACCGCCTTAACTACGTTTGTAAAACCATAGGTTTTTTGTTTGTCTAATGTGCTTTTTACCTGAATAACAAAAGTCTTCAAGAGGAAGTATACAATTTAGACCCTTTATCAAATCTTTCTACAATTTGGCAGAGATGATCCTGAAGGTCTGAGATACAATCCTGCCAAAGTTCATGTAAAATGGATGGACAAACAAAATGTTACAGCCAGAAATGCATTTACAAGTACATTGCTTGTAACATTGGGACCCTTTATCCAATCCTTCTGAAATTTGGAAGATAGTACCCTTGGGGAGGGGTATAATCTTTTCAAGTTTCATCCAAATCGGATGGGGAAAAAAGACATTACAACAATAGGTCTTTTCTTTACAAATTTTTCTCAGGCAGCAGTCTCTTAAACAAACTGACCTGGACTGGATTCAAACATGTAACTGAGTTAAAATATTTGCTAATAATTTGCAGTGAGGGTTAATAAGTGACATTGGCTTGTATTTCCCATATAAATAGCGGTTGATGGACCAGTTTTGTAAGGAAACCTTCCTTTGCATTATGTACACACTCAGGCACTAATGGATAGTGAAAGTTTTTGTAGAAATTTGTGTTTCAACCAAAAAAGTAGCCCTCACAAGGAAATGTTATCATTTTGGGGATTTCCCCTCTTCTATGACTGCTTCCTCAATCTGCAAATTGGTGTTTTGGTAGTTTACGTTTAAACTTTTCCATTGCTTTTAGCCTCGGGATCTTAATTTAAAAGTAGCAGTTGTCTCACATGCCAATCATCTTTGGAGAAAGAGGAAGACGACAGACAGAAGTGTTACGTTTTACTGGGTCCTTCATAACTGCCTATCTTCCTTTCATTTGAGACCATTAAGTTAATGTGTTGTGATTATAATTTTAAAGCCACATGAAATGTTAGTTTTAATGAAAAAATTAACACATTTTAAAAAGCTATTTCATGCTTCAGAAATGTCATCCCCCCCCTCCCGCAATATTTAAAAGGGTTGGTTTTTGGGGTGGGTGGGGGGTGGGAAGGGCTAACATTTACAAATATGAAAAAATACCTTTCCAGTTTCATAGCTAAAATGACAGAAGTAATACACCAGCTAGCTCTGCATTTTTCTTTTCTGTACTCTAGCCAAGTGGTAGTGGCTGAATGGGTAAGAATTTTAAATAACTCCTGAAGGTTCTGGGTTCAAATTCTGTTTGATTTCACATTGGATGGTTGCCTGCTATGCATCCCTCTGTGAATGAGTAATTTGACCCATTGGGTCAGGGAAAATTAAAGGTGGTCAGACATGGTGCTGGCCATATTGTTCCCTCATGTACTGTGCTGGTGCATCCTAAACATTCTGGTCCAGTAAGCCAAAGTGGCTAAAGCCAGAGCATCTGAGGATGGATTTTTACTCTAGCAACGTAAAAGGATGGAACAGAGACAAAGCTATGTTATCCCTCTTTCCTGTCCAATTTTCCTCCCTCAAAGTTAACCCGGTAGTAATCTCCATGAGATGAACAGTTGTCTTTCCCGTAGGCTCAGCAAATCAAATGAGAACAGTAAACCAGATTCCACAATGCAGAAGAGCATGGAGTATGCACCACAGAATTTATGCCCAGTATCATTCAATACCACATACTACCAGCACAGCAGTATGTTTTAAAAGAATGTGGAGAGTTTAGATGAGAAAACGTCTGGATAACTGCATGTATGCAGAATTTTCAGCACGTTCAGAAACTGCAGGTTCAATCCCCCACCCCCATGTACTAAAGCATTAGTGGATCACAAACAGTTGTCATTAGAGTAGACAAGACATCATCAGCCATTTAATACCAGCACTATCCCTTTGTGCTTTTTTGCTACTTCAGTGCTAATGCTGGTGGTAAATAGCTTGAGGATCATGCTGATAGTGTACTCGTTAATTCCTGTGACAAGTATAGCAGCTCATACCATGTGATGCGATGTGTTGGCAACCACTGCATGCTGCTCTGAAATCACCTTGCATGCACCAGGGTGCCATTTGTGCCTGCAAGAAATATTGGCTACAGCTTTCTTTTGCTTAGTTACAGATGTCATATTCATATGGTTGCTCTTTTTGTTTCCAGTATAATGGTGGGTTACAATGAAAATGCAAGCTTTCGTTTTTTCTCAACTACAATAATCCTTTAAAAACAAATTTATTTAAATAGCTTTGTGCTTCCTTTTTCTTTCAGAGGTTTCTTTACTGGAGTTTTTCTAAACCGAGTCTGGTGGTACTTTCAATGAGAATTTGTAAATGTTTTTTAATTTTTATTTTTTTTAAATGGTATAATGGAAAGTATTTTGTAATATTTGCTCCTTTTGAGCGTTTCTGACTATCCCAAGAAAGAAGGTGCAAAAGAAAAAAGCGTAAAGAAGGAATACGCCATCTCTTTCCACTTCAGTGCATTGTGGTGGGCTTAGTGGGCTCTTCAACTGTTCAGTGATCCCAACTTGACTTCAGTGTGCCAGGAAATCTGTACTCTCTTCTTCTTTCCTCTCTCTTAACCCTCTGTAGCCAATCAGGTTCACTTTTTCTACTCTGGCCTTGCAAGTCTTGTGTGTGTCATTATATTGTATAGGCCTTCCCCAACCAATACCACCTTTCATTCTCTCCTTTCTTTGCTGGTTTGCTGGTTTGACACAGTCAAAAGTCCTCCCAAGACATTTGGTGCCCTTAATGAATTAAAACCTAAATCATTATTGAGTTTTCTTTCTTTGTGTTTGCATGAATTTGTTTGTGAGGAACAGAAATTTTAACCTTTACGCCTTCAAATGGTTTAAGATAATCTTTCAATTTCTTACTTTATTTTCAAAATACTGGTTCCAAATAGTGATTGGCGAATGCGGTTTGGAGTTTGGACCGAACTCGGTCTGTTTGGATGTCCGAACCGAACTCTTGAATGACCGAACAGTTCGGTCGTGTTCGGATGAGTTTGAAGGCAGGAAAAACGTCTTTCCCGGGCCGAAAACTAGGTTTCAGTTTTGATTCCGCTTCGGTTTCGCTATTTTTGAATGTTCGGCCAAGTTTGGCCAAACCGAACTCGGCTGAACCGAACCATCAACCCCAAACTTGGGTTTTGAACCGAACGACCGAACATCTGAACCGCATTCTGTTCGCCCATCCCTAGTTCCAAAACAATGTTCAAAGATGGGTCTTATAGGCAGAAATAAAATAACATAAATCTTAGCATGAAAATTGCTGTATTATATGAAAATTAATGTGATGCACATAATGATATTCACTGATACATGAATGGTTTTATCCAGAAATCAAAAGACTCAAGTTAGCTGATTTTATATTTACTTTCTCTTGTTATTTCTCCCACTGACCCTTACTAGCACTGGCAGAGTGGCAGTAACCTTTCTACTGGTGGAGAACATCTGTTTTTGGCTCTCGGCAGAAACTGTCAGAACTGTTCTATGAATCTCCCAGATGGGGTTGCTAGAGAGTAATGCTTGTTTTCACTTTCCTACAAGGCTCAGGTGCTCAATACATCAACTTGTCCATTCAGAGAGCACAAGAACTCTTCATAGCTCTTATCTTCCTCATGACACTGGACTACAAGGTCATCTTCATAATAATTTACTTTAAACCAGGTGCATGATCAGCTATAGCATTCCAACATCACCATTTCAATGTTGTTTGGATTACTAAATTTCCTCTGTACTGCTGAAAATTAAAATGGGGGGAATATGGGGTGGAGGTTTGGGGAGGGGGGGAATGCAGTGGACTTATTCTACATATATTAATGACAACAAACACCTAAGGGAGTTTCTACATGACTGGTCAACCAACCTATCCAAATTGTTTTCCTCCTTCATTGCTTTGTTTGGAAGTGAGGGAAATTCCCTTTTATTAATGAGTTTGTAAACCAAATCGTATTACTAAAAATCAGAAGGCAAGTATTCACTTGTAAATTTCCACTTCACACCTGTTAAGTGGAGGCTCTTTTAGAATTGTGAACAAAATCTTAATGTTTTACCAGTACTAGTATTAAAGTGCTATACTTTGACTTTCTCCACAATACCAGTCAAACATGAGGAAAAAGGGGTAATATTAAAGGACAAAACCAGATCTGGACAATAGAAAAATAGACAATGGAGGACAATCAGTAAATAGTTATGTAGTCAATGAGTAAAAACAGATATGACAGAGGCCTGCTGTGGCCTGGACCTCACCTCCACGTTTGTACAGGCGCTGCTAGATGTTGGCCCAGGATTGCCCTGGGCCATGTTGGAGGCTAGCCTGGGCTCTGACCTCAGAAAAACTCTTGAGTTCACAGCCTGGGCTAACGCCTGCCTAACAGGGTCACAGTGGGATAACACATCTGTTCAGGCTTGGAGACACAGCCCGGGTCAGGGACCGCCATGGTTGGTTGTCATTGGCCACCATGGCTGTCTGTCATGGCAGGGGGCATGGTGCTGTGCAAGGCCAGCCAGCTGCACATTCGTGTTTCTCCTTGTCCCCAGCTGTGGGAACGTTTGTTCTATGGCCTGACCGTGTCCGCTGTGGTTTCCTGCCGCACCCCGGATTGCTACTACGCCATAGTCACCTTTTTTTACCCAGAGAACATGAAAACTTGTCTAATTTTATCTTTGATCAGATAGCCAAATCAAGCAATCTGGAATCTTTCAAAGTCACCTAAATGTTTAGCAGAAGAACTTAAATTAAGAGCTTGTATACATGACTGAACCCTTAACTTCACTTAACTGTGAATTAATTAATAGGATTAATTCCACAATTAAGGTTGCTTTTTTTTTTTTTTAAATAAGAACATAAGTAGTGCCATACTGGGTCAGACCAATGGTCCATCTAGTCCAGCATCCTATCTCCGACAGTGGCCAATCACGGTGTCTTGGAAGAAGCACCCAACATGTCACAATGGGGGATCCATTCCCTGTTGTTTTCCCCCAGCTCCCGTCATGTTCCCTGATCCTGTCTGGCTAATAGCTGCTAATGGACCTATCTTCCAGAAACTTGTCTAAACCTCTTTTAAACCCAGCTATTGTACTGGTGCTTACCACAGCTTCTGGCAGTAGATTACATAACCCAATTATACGCTGAGTGAAAAAATATTTTCTTTTATTTGTTTTAAACTTGCCACCCAGAGTTTCATGGAGTGTCCCCTAGTTCTAGTACTAGCTAAGAGGGTAAGTAACTGCTGCTTCTTTATTAGTTCCACACCACTCATGATTTTATAGACCTCTATCATATCTCCTCTCAGTTGTCTCTTCTCCAAACTGAAGAGCCCCAACCTACCAAGCCTCTCCTCATACGGGAGCCCTTCCATGCCCTTGATCATTTTTGTTGCCCTTCTCTGTACCTTTTCTAGTTCAGCTATGTCTTTTTTGAGATGGGGCGACCAGAACTGCACACAATATTCGAGGTGCGGTCGCACCATTGATTTGTATAGAGGCATTATGACCTCCTCAGTTTTATTCTCTATCCCCTTCCGAATAATTCCTAACATTCTGTTTGCTTTTTTGACTGCAGCTGCTGGGAAATGGGACTGCTGCTCCTGGGAATGCTCTGGTCTGCAGTAGTTTCAGGTCATTACAGAATTAATACCTCACTGTTACAGGAGTTATAACTTTTTTGCCAATTAACTGTGGAGTTGTTCCTTTACAAGCTTGCCCTGGAGTAGGGTCTGCATTTATTCCACATTCCTCTCATTCAAAGTATATCCAGTGAGAGAAGCGGTCTACATCATCTCATGGGAAAGGAATTACTCCTGTTTGTGTATATGCTCTGCTGAGCAGTGGATACCTGCTCAGTAAATTCCACTGCAGCTAATTAGTCTGCAGGTGTGTGTGTGTGTGTGTGAGAGAGAGAGAGAGAGAGAGAGAGCGGGTGGGGTGGGGGGGCGATTTGGACAATTTGTATAATATTTTCTCTTACTATAATTTTAAATTGTATAATTTTTTCTTGTACGAGAATTTTACACATTTCATCATTAGAAAAGCCAATGAAACCCATTTAACAAGGCACATTAGCTATTTAATAATGCTGAGTAATCTCTCAAGATATCTAAAGTTACAAACTTTATTATGTAGTACAATGATATCTTTTAATGGACCAACTACAGTCTCTATTGCTTATATTTGGGATCAACACAGCAACCTTACTTTCTCTAAACTTTATTATGACTGAAAGCTAGTGAAGACACAGCCAATGCCACATTCAAGAATTTCAATTCAACAGGAGTTTTAAATCTAGATTCTCTAAATACAATTATTTTATTCTGGATTCTCAATAAAATGGATACGTGGTTTCAGTACTACTTGGATTTTTCTTGGAGGTGCGATAATAAATGAGTTGATAATTTAAAAAGGTGACTTCAAAACTCTTTTCTAGCACATTGGGTGTTTTTAGATAAACAGGGAGTCTGGCGGCTCTGGGGGCCCGCCCCTGCATCCACCTGTTCCCACTTCTGCCTGGGTCTGCAACATATGGACTGACGGGGTTCCCAGGCTGTGGACTGCCCATGCGTCCCCCACCCCCACACCATAGAGTTGTGGCCTCTCACCCGATGCTCTAGGCTGGTGCCTGTCATTTTATGGGCAATGGATGGGCAGGCATGGAGCTGGAGCCTGAGTCTGTCCAACAGATGGGCAGCAGCTCCACGTCTGGCCATTGCCCTGGGTTTGGTCAGTCCCTTCTGTGCAGCAATTCCTGGATGTTCCAGAGCACCGCTGGTGGGGCTGCCCTGGAACACCAGTAGCCTGCCCCGCTTTCAACATCTGGTGGGCACCCTTTAGATGCACTGGCCAATCCGAGAGTGACGGGGCACCCCTGAAGCTGCCTTCCGTCTGTTTACACCCATTGTTTCACTTTACTTTTTGGAACAGTTTTATAACTACAGCTCTTCAGATACCTGTTATTTGCTCCACAAGTTGATGGTACCCTGCTAAGGTACGTAATATCAGTTTGAGATGTGTGAAATTTTCCTTAGAATTTGTCATCTTTGTTTCTGAATTGAAAGATACCAAGCAAGAGCCAACTGTGTTTGAAATATCTGCAGGTTTAGGGTGTGATTCAATAGCAGCATTGGGTATTTTCAGACGTTACGCGATCACGCTCAACCACAGTCAATACCCTGTGGTGGGAAATGGTCCCGTAACATCTGTTGGGGAACCAGAAGTTCCCCCCCAGATGTTTGCCACGCTCAATCCCCGCCGGGAATCACATTCACCACGCGATTGGCTGAATCCGTGGGGCCGGCACCAATCGCGTGGTGAAGGAGATTTCCGGCGGGGATGAAGGGGCCCGTCACGTCTGGACGGCGATCACGGCCCGGAATCCCTGCCAGGATTCCGGCCCGTGGTCATTTCGGGCGGGCGCTGCAGCTGCATTGGCCGTGGCGCCCGCCCGTCTCCCCAGAGGCCAGGCGGCGAGGAAGCGTGACGGGGGCGGGGCCGTGCGGCCGCACGTTGCGCCTTACGACCCCGCCCCCTCCCTGATTCCACACCGGGATCCCCCGGCACGTCTGTTGGCTGTGCCGGAGTGATCCCAGCGGGGAATCTGAGGGTTGTTTCCGTGACGGGGCGAATGCCGCCCCGTCACGTCTGAAAACACCCAGAGTGTGTATTTTCATTTAGCATGGGTGTGGGCCCCACTGAAGTGAACGAGACCCATGCCTGTGATATTTCCAGCACTCACTCTCCTTCCCACTAGAGGATCACGATACACAAGGTGTCTGCTGATCCTGCCCAGTAGAACTGGAATGTGGGGAGAATCTTCCCCCAGCCAGAATCCCTGTAGTCTGAGACTGGGTGAAAAAAGACATGCACCTTAACTCTGCTATAACACCGATTTCACATTTCATACAGCCCTGCAACATGCATAAGAAATGTTAAAGCAGTGTTAAAGTGGAGTTATGTGCATGTCTGTCTTCACCCAATTTCATGAGCTGGAAAAGAGTAGAACAGAAGTTCAGATCTCTCCTCTGTGGCCCCAGCTACAAGTACTTGGGGTGGTGGTGGTGGGAGACTGCTCAAGGAACTCAGATCAGGTGGTACTCATGGCATCCATGGCATATTACAGAAAGCCCTTAACCCTACTGACTCAGAAACATCTCGGGCAGTGGCAAGTTTTTGCCAGATTGCCTTTCGCATTAGACAAACCTATCTGGAGTCCCACTAGTTTGGAGGAGTATTTGCCTTCCTTTTTTGGTTATCTGTTATGTCCAGACTCCTCCAGCTTCGTTGCTTGTGGTTATGTTTGTTTTGGTTGCTTTTTGGCTGGTTTTTGTGCTTAACCAGTTACTTTTTGGGATATGGGGTGTCCAGGGGAGGGTTTAGATATGAGATCAGCACATACTTAGGTTACTGTTCTATTCTACAGTATACTGCCTTTTAGTTTTTATATGCTGGAATTCTGGCTGGTTCTGGTATTTGGTTATCATTGTTAAGACTGTTTTATATGACTATGGTTAAACCAAATTCAACTGCATCTAAGGCAGCTAAGGTGAGAAAGAATTTTTGGAAGAAAACTTGACTTGAGTTTAAAGATGATAAAGATATATAGTTCAAATCCAAAAGTAGAGTTGAATTGTTAAATCTTTTTCCTAACTGTATGAAGTATAGAAAGCATTTGTACAAATATTTAACGGAGTTTATGGGTTTAATTTCTGGTTTATTGTTTGTTTTTGTTATGGCCCAAGGGGCTTCAACAATAAAGATTTGATTGATTGATTGATCTCTCCTCTGTGACACAGATATCCCATGTCCCTTAGGACTCGTTATCAATCAAGGCCATACGCCCAGAGCCTAAAAGTGTGTGCGGGACGGCATTAGGGATGTGCGAACGCGGTTCGGAAGTTCGGACTGAACTTGACTACTTCGGTCGACCGAACCAAACTCGAATCCGACCGAACTTTTCAGTTGAATCCGAACCAGTTCGGAAGGCCAAAAAACCCGGTTTTGAATATACGAACTCAGTTTGGAAGTTCAGAATTCAACCGAACTCGAATCGTTCGGTCGACTGAACCGAACCAAACTTGATTTTCGAACCGAACCGAATTTCCAAACTCAGTTCTGTTCGCACATCCCTAGACGGTATACTCGGTTGCTGCCCCAGTTCTGTGAAATGCCCTCCCTGGGTGGTTCACTTGAGCCCGGGCCTAAGCATCTTCTGGAGGCAGTGCAAAACTTTCTTATTTGAAAAAGCATTTGGCGAGTGGGGTTAAACAGAGGTTGGTTGGAGGTTTTGGGTGCGATTGAGAATGAATAATAGTTTATTTGTTTGGCCATTTGGCTGTTACAAAGTATAAACCTGTGGTGGGATTGAGGGTTGGGGACAGGGTTTGTTGAGGAATGTGAGGGAGATTTTTAGGAATTTTATTATTGTTTTATTATTACTGTATTTTTGTATGGATTGTAAGCCGCCCTGAGACATTGTGGGATGGGTGGAATATATATTCAAATAACTAAATAAAAGTATAAGCTGTTAAAATCTTACACAAGTTCACAGTGGGAAACAGAACCCAGAACACTATGGGTATTTTCAGACGTGACGGGGCCAACTGACCCCGTCACGGAACCAATCTGTTGATCCCCCGCCGGGGCCACCGCTTCACGGCCTAACAGACGTGCTGGGGGCTCCCGGCGGGGAATCGGGGAGGGGGCAGGGCTGCGTGGTGCAACGTGTGGCTGCACGGCCCTGCCCCCCCCCGCTCCCCTGGCGCCCGCCCTCCGGGAAGATGGGTGGGCGCCACGGCCAATGCGGCCGCAGAGCCCGCCCAAATTGACCACGGGCCGGAATCCCTGTGGGGATTCCGGGCCATGGCCACCGTCCAGACATGACGGCTCGGTTTATCGCGGCAAGGAATCGCCTTCACCACGCGATCACCGCCGGCCCTGCCGGTTCAGCCGATCACGTGGTGAATGTGATTCCCCGCCGCAATTGACCGTGGTGAACATCTGGGGGGGAACATTCGTTCCCCCCATCAGACGTTACGCGATCACAACCACCACAGAGAATTGACTGTGGTTGACTGTGATCTCGTAATGTCTGAAAATACCCTATGATGACAGAAGAGACATACCAAGCCTGTGGTGGGCCTGGGCTCATGTCCCAGTCATGGCGCCCCTAAGGGCAAGAGAGTGGTGTAGGCTGCTCTAGGGAACCTGCTGGGTGCCACTCATTGAGGTGGAGAGGAAGACTATGGGTACTTTCAGACGTTACGGGCGGCCGGTTCACCACAGCGAACCACCAGGGGGGGCGAACAGCGCAACCACGCCCGGGGGTTGGAAAACGACCCAAACAGACGTGCCGGGAACGGGACCACGGCCCGGAACCGGGCCGCACCATCACGGCCCGTGGCAGCACAACAGACGTGCAGCCGAACCCCCGGCGGGCGCTAAACCCCCACAAGGCACCGGGCAGGGGCGGGACACAGACATGGCCGCCTGAGGGCAAACGAAGCCACAAGGCACACAAGGGAACGCCCACACAAGGGAAACGGGAAGGGAGGGGGGAAGAGCGAGAACAGGCTGACAGCCGGCTCACACAGCGGTCCCGCAGCAGGGCACAATGCACGGCCACACGCCCGGGCACACACACTCACACCAGGGAAAGGCCGGGAAGGGGGGAAGGGGCGCCCGGAACGCCCCACCCGGAACACCGGCAGGGGGGGGGGGGGCACCACCACGGGGCAAGGCACGGACAGCAGCAACCCCCACCCCCACACCACCCCAGTCCAGTCCAGTCCAAGGAGGTGCCCCCACAGGAACAGAGGCAGTCACGGTCGGGGGGGGGGGGCGGACCCCCGGAGCAAGGCACGTTGGGGGCCCCCAAAGCACAGCGAGGCCGGCGGAGGGGCGCCAGGAGGAGGAGGAAGGGGGCCCCACAGTCAAAGGCTGGCACAGGCAGGGCAGCCGGGTCCAGCGGTGCTCCTCCGCAGCACCAGCGACGCTCAGGCAGCACCCACGGAGTCACGGGGATGGAGGGGGCCCAGGACCACGGCCAGGGGCAGCAGCAAGCAGCGAGGCGGGCGGGAGCTCACCGAGGTGGGGTCCGCAGGTCGGGAGCGGCCAGCGGGGACCAGGGCCCCCCCCCGGGCCGGGGCGGGAGCCCACACGGGGGCACCACGCCGGGGGGGGCAGGCCAGCGACGCGGGGCTCACGGGCCGCTGCCGGGGGCCCCGCTGGCCCGAGGGCCCGGGTGGCCCGCCCGGTGGACCAGGTGGGGCCAGTGCAGCATGCCCCGGCGGTACCCCTGCAAGGACATGTAGTGGGCGATCAGGTAGTAGGCCTCGAAGGGATCGGGCATGGTGAGGGCCAGCTGCACATCCACACGCGCCCACACCGCCAACAGGGATGACATCTCCACCGCGGAGGGCTCCGGCACACAGCAGGCAGCAGAAGGGGGCCACGGAAGATGCCCCAGCTCCAGAAGCCGCTGGAACGCCGCCCCACGGGTGCGCTGGTACCCACGGGCCCCGTGAACACAGGAGAAGTAGCTCACGGCCAAGGCAGGGCCACCCTCGGCCAGGCACTCCGAGTAGGCGCCCAGACCACACACCACCAGCGCTGACACGGTCTCCGAGGCGCTCCAGGGCACATGGGCGCACAGCACCTCCGGGATGCGCCCCTCGGGGAAACGAGCCAGCCCCAGGGCCTCCGCATGCAGCCGGCAATCACGGGCGCTCACCACATGGCCAAAGTAACGGAGCCCGGAGCTCAGGCTCTCGTAGGCACCTGCACGGCTCCCCGGCCCGGCCAGGAGCAGCTGCACGGCAGGGGTGTGCCACAGGTCGCACAGAGACATGGTCTCGCGGAAGGCCCAGATATGGGGGGCCCCTTGGGGGCCGGACAGCGGGAGCCCCATGGATGGGCAGCCAGCCATGGTCCAGCACAACAGGGAATGGGACACGGAGCCCGGAGGGCACACAGACTGCCCAGGGCCGGGAGAGGCTCGGCCCGGCCCCCGGGACAGGGAACACGGGCCCGCACCGCAACATTGTAGCACAACAGAGCGAGGCGTGGGGTGCGGGCCCGGCACAGCTGCAGAGAACAACAGCGAGCTCTCTGTCTGCCTAATCGCACCTTCAAGGCCATCCCGCTACAAACAGCGAGGGGAGGGGGCCCGGGGTGCTGGGGGCGGGAGCAGCCGGAACGCACCGGCACAGGGCGCGCGCAGGCCCGCGAGGCCGACCCCCGGGCGGAGCCACCAGCACCGGGCCGCCATAAGCGCTCCCAGCCCCCACCGGGGCCCCAGCACCATGGAGCGCGATAGGGCAGGTGGGAACTGGATGTTCCTCGCGCTCGCGGCTGAGTGGCACCGTGACCACACTGAGCAGCTGTGCCTCCTGACCGAGAGGGTGCACCTGGCCGTCCGCCTGCGCTATGTCCTGGCCCTGCGGGCTGGCGTGCGCCTCCGGGGCCAGCAGGCCCGCAGGAGAGTCCGTGCCCGGCTCAGGGCTCGGCGCCGGGCCTGGGGGGCGTGGCTGGCCGCCTGCCGGAGCCTCACCCGGCCCGCTGCGCTCCGAGGGGCCGCGAGGCGGTTCCGCTGGGCAACGCAGACCCTCCGCCGGGCAGCGCTGCTGGCTATGCCCATAGCGCGGAGCCTATGGGTCACGGAGCGGCCCCAGGCCTGGTGGGAGCGGGCCCAGGCCCACTGGGGGGAGGCCGAGTGGGGGTCCCACTTCCGGATGGGCAAGGCCACCCTGCTGCGCCTAGCGGAGCTCCTCACGCCCTGGCTGGAGCGGCAGCACACCTCCATGCGGGAGCCCATCCCCATGGTCCAGCGGGTGGCCATAGGGGTCTGGGCCCTCGCAACGCCCGACTCCTGCCGCTCCGTGTCCCAGCACTTCGGGGTGGGGCTCAGCACGGTCGCCTGCATCGTGCGGGATGTGTGCGAGGCTGTGGAGGGCGTGCTCCTCGACAGGACCATCCAGCTCCTGGACCAGGGCGCTGTGATGGCTGGCTTCGCGGCCGGGGGCTTCCCGAACTGCATCGGAGCCGTGGACGGCACACACATCGAGATCCTGCGCCCGGCCGCGGGGGAGGCCCTGGAGTATGTGAACCGGCACGGATACTACTCCCTGCACCTGCAGGGGGTGGTGGACCACCGGGCCCGCTTCATAGACATCTACACGGGCAACTCCGGCCGGAGTCACGACGCCAGGATCATGACCATCTCCCCCTTCTATGCCCGCATGTACCGGGGGGACTTCGCGGACATGGGCATGAGGTGGATCGAGGGTGTTCCCATGCCCCCCTGCATCCTGGGGGACCCCGCCTACCCCCTGACCCGCTGGCTGATGAAGGTCTACCCTGTCCCGAGCACCCCTGCGGAGCAGGTATACAATACCCGCCTGTGTGCGAGCCGGACCGTGGTGGAGCGTGCCTTCGGGGCCCTGAAGCAGCGCTGGAGGAGTATAGCTGGCCGCCTGGACTTCACCGTCCCCACCTCCGCCCTGGTGATCGGTGCCTGCTGCGTTCTGCACAATGTGTGCGAGACCGAGGGGGCGGCCCTGGAGTACCCCGAGCCCCACCGGCCCCCCGGTCCTGTTCCCCTGTACGTGAACGCAGGGAACCCCCGGGAGTACCGGTATGCCAAAAGGATCCGGAACGCCCTTGCAACCCACATCGCCCGGGGGGGCCCGCTGTGAGGGCCTTCCCGCCCCTGGGGGCCCCACCCCCCCTTCCGTGCCAATGCCCCTGTACACGCGGTCCCACAGCCCTGTCCCCCCCACAAACGGGCCGGGGACAACTGTCTCTTTACAACACTTTATTGCCCACACAGTTCACACAATCACCCTGTGCCCCCTCCCCACCCCCGTGCCCGTGACCCCGTCCACCACCCGCCCTCATGTGGCCCTCCCCCTCCCCCCCCTTCCCACCATCCCCCCGCGTTTCCTGGGCCGACCCCTCGTGCGGCCGCTTGGGCCCACCGAGCTCTGGGAGCTCCCCTCCCCCCCACTGTCCGTGTCCCCTGCCGTGTCCTGGGCCGGTCCCGGCCCCGGCAGGGGGCCGGGCGGCGGATGGGCAGCTGTGCCCGGTGCCCCGGTCGCGCCCCGGGGGGGCTGGACCCTCCGGAGGCCCGGGGGCACTGGGAGGCGCATGCGAGGGCCCTGGGGCCGGGGGGGCGCCAGGGGCGGCAGGGCTGGGCCCGGGGGCGCCGAGGGGCCCGGCATGGGGACCTGGGCGGGCAGGGCGCCCGGAGGTGCGCCGGCCATCACGTAGGCACACATGGTGCCCGCATGCAGGAGCAGGGAGGTCCCAATGTCGTGGGACCTGTCCATCTTTGCACTGTGCTCCCGCACCATGCCCTGTATGTCCTGCCGGAGGCCCCTGAGCAGCCCCTGCTGCCGCTGGTGCTCCCGGCGCTCCCGCCTCCGCTCCAGGCGCACCTCCGCCTCCAGCCGGCGGTCTGTCTCCAGGGCCTTCTCCATGGACCGCTCTATGGCCGCCTCCATGCGGTCCACGGAGGCGATCATGCGCTCCCCCTGTTCCTCCGCCCTGCGGACGATGTCCTCCGCTTGCTCCTCCCTGCGCCTGCGGACCCGCGCCCGGTACTCCCGCATCCGCTGGGCTGGGGCCGCGGCCGGCGGAGGCGCCGCGCGCGGGGGCTGCCCTGTGGAAATGGGCGGGTGGGTCAGTGCAGGGCCCTGTCCCCTAGCGGGGTCGGGTCCCGGGGCCCCCTGCCCCCCCTCCCCCACTGAGGCCGGAGGCCCCCCTGGGCTGGCGCCCGGGGGGCCCTCCCGCCATCCCAGCCCTCCCGCCTTACCTGGGTCCGGCACCTGCTCTCCTGTGCCCTCCGCGGGGGCCTGCACCGTCTCGCTGGCCCGGTCCTGGGGCTCCCCATGTCCTGCGGGCGGGAGAGGGGGGAGCGGGTGAAGGGGGCTGGTTGTGGCCCCTGCAGCAGGGCCCCCACCCCCGCCCCTGCCACCGGCCCCCTGGTCTTGCCCCCCCCTGCCCTGGGGGCCCGCTTACCCTCTATGTCCGTCTCCGAGCCTTCGGAGCCCGGCGCCTCACCCTGGGAGTGCTCCCCCTGGGACCACTGGCTGAGGGTGGTGAAGGTGCCGACCTCCGACTCCGCCTGGCCGGCCCGGCGTTGGGATGTCTCCGGGCTGCTGCTGGGGGGGGGCCTTGGGGCTTCTGCGGGTCCCGGGTGGTCCTCCTGGGGGTGGGGGTCCCCTGAGCTCGTGTCTACCGGGCGGGCGGCGAGGGGAGGGGGTACCTCGGCCCGCTCCCTGCCCTGGACCACAGCGCTGCCCACCAGGCGTGGGGCAACGATGGAGCCCTTCATGTGAAGGATGCGGTCCAGGGCATCGTAGTAGGGGGCGGTGCGGGCCCCGTGGCCGGAGCGGCTGTTATTGTCCTTGAGGGCCTTGTACCCCCTCTTGAGCTCCTTGGCCTTCGAGCGACACTGGTTGACAGTGCGCTCGTGCCCCGCCGCCTCCATGTCGCGCACGATGTCCCGGTAGACATGCTCGTTGCGCTGGTTTATTGCGAGCTCCACCTGGTACTCGAGGGTCCCCCAGATCCGTATGAAGTCCCGGGTCTCCTGGAGGCCCCACTGTCCCCCTCTGTGATAGGCCTTCCTCCGGCTGGGCCCCTGCTGTTCCTCCTCCCGGTCCAGCTCATGCTGCACCTGCCTCTGCTCCTCCTCCACCTCCTCCTGGGGGTGCGCCTCCGGGGGCCGGGGGCCGGGCTCCTCCTGGGGCTCGTCCGCCCGGGCCGACTTTCGTGTCTGGGGGGGGGAAGGGGGGTGGTTGGTTGCTGGGTGAGGGTGTGGGCCCTCTCGGGGGCCCCCTGCCCCCCTGCCCTCCGCCCGGGGTCCCCCTGCCCCCCTGCCTTCCGCCCGGGGTCCCCCCGGCCCCCTCCACAGGGGGTTCCCCTGTGCCCCCTGTTCCCCTCCCAGTGGGTGCCCTTACCCGTTTCCTGGGTGCCTCCTGTGGGCCTGTTCCGGCCGCTGTCCCCGGGGCGGCGCGACCCGGCTGCAGCTGTGGTTGGTGTTCCCGGGGCGCCTCCCTGGTCGGGTGCTCCCGTGTGCCCCCTTCCTGCACCTGTGCCCCCTCCGCCTGCATCGCTGGGCCTGGCTGCACGTCCTCCGCCTCCTGTCCCGCCGCTGTCGCTGTTCGTGCCTCCGCTCTCTTCCGCTTCCCTCCTCGCTCCATCCCGCCACGCTTGCTTGCTGCTGCTCTCGCTTTAAATCTCCCTCCGGTGTTTGTGTTGGTGCTGGTTGCCTGGCAGCGACGCTGCGTGCCTCGTCCCCGGCCGGGGCTCCATTTTTTTGGTTCCGCTGGGGGATTGGCGTCCAGACGTTACTTTTGCTTGGTTCCCTGTGGGGGTTGGTTTGACCACGCTTCCCGAGACCTTCCCCCGGCTAGCCTGGGAAGCGTGGTTCAAACTGACCCCATGTGGGTATTGAGCGTGATGAACATCTGGCGCACGCCGTTCAGACGTTCCGGGCCCTTTGGCCCCGCGGGGGGGTTGAGCGTGGTTCAGTGTGGTTCACCGTGATCTCGTAACGTCTGAAAACACCCTATTTGAGCTGGGGCAGAGGCTAGTGCCTCTGCAACAACAGATTATTAGATTGATTTTTTCTTTTTTAAAATATATTAAAATGATCTCAATATGATCTCCCCTTGTCTCAGTAGATATCATTGGGTGTTAACAAATGAGATGACAGCCCACAATAACCCATGCCAGGTGGGTGCCCACCAGCCCGTTTATACTTTGCCCCCACCAACCATGTGCTCTCCATCCACCGGACACGTAGTCCCCACTCACGGCAGGGTCTCGGAGAATGTGGAGCCTGCTGTGCTGAATGTGGGCTAATGTGCTCTCACATGTCCACATCACATCAATTAGGTTGCATGTAGTGCCCCCACTTTTACAGGGCGGACAGCACCAGAGTTGTGGGCAAAAATCCTAGAACTTCCAAGGAGTGACCGCTTCCTGTCCCTATCTCCACTCTCACTGGTGCTGCCAGTGGGGGCTGCCTGCAAGCATATGAAATAAATGCAGGGGGCTGCCCGTTTATTAGGCTTGACATACTAAAAAACATGTGAGTGGGGGCTGCATGGACCGAACCCGGACTCCAGCAGGCTATCATCTTGTTTGTTAATACCCATTGTTCTATCTGTCTGGCACTTCAGTGAGTGGCTGGATTTAAAGTTAGGCTCTGATCCTCAAAATGTTCTGGTGCTACTGGCTTGAGAATTTGTGAGGTTACAATCCTCATAAATAATCCCACTGAAGCGAGTGGATGATGTGTGCATGAGTGGTTTCAGGACTACAGACTTAGCGCCTCTGCTTCTGGCAACAGGTCTGTTGAAATGCCACAGTATTTTGTAAGTTTTTAATGAAATATGCTTCTGAATCACACCAAATATCAAAACCCTTCCTACAGCAATGGCACACTAGGGGGACTATTTCTCTGCAGTGGAAGAGCACTACCATTAATAAACATAGCAACAAGTAAAACTGACTGGTTTCTCTGCTGCTTCTTCACTACAGATTTAACTACAAAATAGCACTTTGGGGCACAAACCTTGGTTAAGACAAAGGTTGAGCCTGTTTATTTTACTTGTTAATTTCACAAATGAAAGAGTCGTATAACAGCTGTAATGTACGATACAGAATAATCCTGTTATTTTAAATAAGCCATTATTAGAAAAGTATAATTAAAACTGAAGATGAAACCTTAAAACTTTTTTTTCTTAGAGAGACACTCATATATACAGGGCCCTGTGTATTCTGCAGTTCCTCCATTTGTGGCAATGGAGGTAATGCAGAATACACAAAGCCCTGCATGTATAGTGGAATTTGTTGGTATCTATTTCAGACAGTTAATATTCTCCATATGCACTCCTTATTTGCTTTAATTCATGCACTATAATGGTCATAAACTCATATTTTTGTCTCCAGTGCTATCAGTGAGTTCTGGGAAAAGGTGAGCAGGGTCCTGCTTCTGCAAACAAATATGGTATATGTGAATAGTCCCACTTACTTCAGTGGGACTTCTTGTGGAGATAAGTATTTGCCAGCGTGGAGCTTTGGTCTCTAACTTTTTCAAACTGGGCTCTAAATGTTCTTGTGAGGATAGGTTCGGGTTTGGTCAAGGTTCCTTCCTATAATGTTCAGTAATTTTCACAAATTTGCAATATATATTGGCTTTTTAAAAAAGAAGTCCCAATAACTGAGACAAGTTTTAATTTAAACAAACAACACCTGGCTGCATAGGGGGGAGAAGCAAGCTTGAATGCATAACAGCAAAGATAGGCTGAGTGAAGTATTCTTAAAGATGCAAAAACAAGGAAAGGAGACCTCTTACTTTTTTACATGATATGCTTTTAAAGCCAATCTCATAGGGTTGCGGGTTTGTTTGTTTTTCCCTGAGGAGGGGGGCTGCGGTTGGCTGCCTTATATTAGAAGATCTAGGATTCTCAGTACTGCTCGTCTTGGTTTAGTTTTAAGACTGTTTTTTAAAGAAAAAAAGTCTGTGTATTTCCAGGAAACAATCTTATTTCTTTTGTTCTTACAAAATCTGATCTCAAATTCACTTTCCAGGGCGCTCTTAGCACACTCTATTGTTCTTTTAAATGCTGGTAACATTTTATAGTAATCTATTGACTTCGCCAGGAATAAAGTTTCTCTCCCACTTCTGACGTCTTTCAGCCTGAGAGTTTCAGGCCTCCTCCAATTTTACTTCTCGGTGCCGCGGCAACCACCGTTGTAGTTCCCCTTAGCCAGGCTGTCCGTTAAGCAGCCATACACTTTGCCATCCTCGGAACTACAGGTCCCAGGATCCCATTCCAGGGCTCGCTCCCCTCCCCGCTCTTGTTGTCTGATAAAACCTCTGGCTGAGTTTCAAAGAAAGTCTCGGTTTGGACGGGGAGCGCGAGTCTCCGAGGCCAACGCTGGGGAGGAAGGAAAAGGGGTTGGAGGGAGAGAAACTGACGGCAGCAAAGACAGGGTTGGATTAAGAGGGAACTGGTGAGGCAGGACACTTGAATAGTAGAGCAAATCCCGCCCCCTCTGGCCAAGAGGGAGAGACCCCTGGCCGCCGCCTCCCTTTCACGGGAGTTAGTGAGACTGGGACACCCCCCCCTCAATCGAGCCCCCGAGCTCGGCGGGGAGCAGCACGACTCGAGTCCCCACCCCGAAAGTCGCAGCGGTGCAACCTAGCGCTTTGCTGGGCTCCAGCCCTAGTCCGTGTGGTTTCCCGAGTGTGCTCTGCCAGGTGGGGGAAGGCGAGGGACCCTAGCCCTGACCGGTCGGTCCCCTCCTCCCGGCGGCGGTGGCGGTAGAAGGAGCAGCGCTATTAGCTGCAGTAGCTGAGATTTACCAAGCGGGCAGCCCCCCAGGCTCGGTGTCTGCGCCGCCCTACTGGGGCCCCGCGCCGGGCTGCCAGTCCTGCCGTCCGCAGCCGGGGGGCTGAGCGGGGCTGTTCAGCGGAGGAGGCAGGGCGGCTGCTCTCGCTCCCACTCTCCCCTAGCCGGGCAGTTTGTTTGTGTGAGACACACGCCTCCCTCCGCCGGCCTCCGCCTCCTCCCTCTCGCTCCCTTCCTCTTCCCTTCCCCCAGAGCCGGAGGAGGCCGGAGCGGGCGCGGTGCTCCTGCTGTGTCTCTGGGGTTGTCTGGCCCGGCCGGCTGCGTCGCTGCTGCTGCCGCCTGAGAAGGAGGAATCCCCCAAGTGTGTGAAGGCACCGTGGCCATGAGCGGCGGGGAAGTGGTTTGTTCGGGCTGGCTCCGAAAGTCGCCACCGGAGAAGAAGTTGAAACGCTATGTGAGTGCACTGAACACACGGCTTGGCCCCTGGGCGTCCCTCCCCTTGCTTCTCTGGTTCTCTCATTCCTGGCTTTCCCTCTCATTCCCCTTCCTTCACCTCTCCCCCTCTCTCTGTCGCCTGCTTTCTTTCCGTCTCTGTTTTCCTTTCTCCTCCTTCCCTCTGTTTTTCTTTTTCGCTTTCCTGCCTCCCAGGCTGGGTCTCGGTGGAGTTACTGTAACTGACAACAACACAGACTTTCTGCCGACTCTGGCAAAGTTTGGGCGAACTCGCTGTGTCTCTCCCAAGCAGCTTTATTCTCTCTTCCCCCCCCCCCCGTACATAGTTCAGATTTTATAGCATTAAGCGGTCACAACTTTTATCCTTGTTTTATTGCTTTTCTGAGGTTGTGGAGAAGTTTGCCATTAGATCCTCTTTTAATACGCTTTTAAAAATAAATGGAAACCTTCCCAGCCTTTAAGGAACAAACTTAAGAAATAACTGGATGGGCCAGAGGGTGATATAAGTTTGTAAAATGATTGATTCTACAAAAGAAAGGTGGCTTTTTGCAGAATAGCTGCCCAGGTTTTTGCAAGAGGATAACATGATCTTTTCTTAGGGCACTTTTTCTCTCCAGGGTGCACACAGTTGGAAGGAGGGAAGTGTTTGCCTTTATGATGGACACTTTAGTTTGAAAACTACAGAAAAAGATTCATAAGGAATACTACTTTTTCATAGCATGCTCTTGTTGCTTGAAAGTTATATATTTTATCAGGCTAGAATGGAGATGTCATTTAAGTGCACCAAAATGGGTGTGCATAGAAGTTGGATCCTTTATGAAGGGAATAGATCTTGCTGAATCAAGTCAATTTTTGTCACCCTCTTCAAAATTTCACCATGTAATTAGATAGCATCCATTTGCTCTGAAGACATGAAAAATTCTGGTATCTGTTGACTTCTGCAGCTGTGAAAAATTCAGATCCTGTACCGAACTTGTGATTTCTTGTGCACAATCAGTGTATGGATCCGATCCGTGGTTAGATGGTGGATTTTTTGGGATGAGGTTTAAAAAAAACAACAACCCAGGAGGCTTCCATTAGGTTTCTTGCTTTTATATCTGTGTTTTCTATCTATCTATCTATCGTGATGCACAGGATTCCAGAAATATTTGATTCAGTCAGAGTGGGTAGATATGATCTGTAAATGGTGAAAAGATGATGATCCATTAAGAACTGTGTAGACATGACTTACCTTTTCTGACAAGGAGGGTGCTTGAGAGGGCAGATTTCTTGACATAGGAGTTGCAATGCTGTTGTGCTAGCTCCTTTAGTGCTTTCTGAGATGCTTTCAAATCACCTAGGTGGGTGTGTAAGACCCTTTCTCATGCCACTGCTGTAAAAATGTGTTACATAGTGTATGTACAACTGACTAAGATGGTGATTCTCTTCTCACCTGTCATTTTATATAGAAAACAGCTTTTGAAGGGTATAAGTTTTACTCATGTAAGCAAGCAACTTCAAATTCACTTGAGAACGGGTGAACTTAGATCCTGATGTAGTGATATTCCATCTTCCAAAAGGGAAAGAGAAGAGTTTACCCTTAGTCCTTTAACTGTTTAAATGATAAGGGATCAGTTAAAAAAGATTCCTGGACTTTCTAAAATAAAACTACTTTCCCTTGGAGTACATGACAAAATTTTCACTGTATTAGAAGCATAGGCTCAGACTGTGAGCCATAATGGTTTATGGGGCAAGAGGCTACCATGACATCAGCCTATATAGGTATGTGCTTATGTGAGGGTGAATTAAGATGCCATTGCTAAGATCTTGTGTTTGCTGGTTTTGAGTAAGTAGTATTACTGGTGGTGGTGTATCCATGCTGAGATGTCGGGTGAGCTAATAAAGTTTTTAGTTTCTGAGTTTTCTGGTAGAACTGTAAAAATAACACAAAACTGTCATCCCATGGTAAATGAGGTTCTTAATAGCCTCTGTAGAGAAATTCTATATTCAAATATTACCCAGACTTTCTAGTAGCTGCACTACTGAACTAGAATAATACACATTTGACTTATAAGAGAATTCCAATGACTTATCTTTCTAAAGTATGACAACTGATAAGATATGCATTTCAGATTTTCCTGCCAGTTGTCTTCCTCGTTGGTGTCTGCTTCGTTAATGCCACAGGTCAGTAGAGGCTCAGCTTGGTGATGTAACCATTTGAAATAATTTCCATGAGTTTTAAAAAGCATTCAAAATCAAACTTTCATACTTGTAAGATAAGTTCCCAAGCATTGGGGGTGTGGAGGATGTTGGCTTTAAAAAGTAACCTAGCCAGAAAATTAGTTGTTTTAGTGATTATATGTTTAATTATAATTGCATGTAACAATACAATAACATTATATGCGATGCATCTTTAGGTGGCTCATCCTGAAAAGCAGTGTATTTTCTTTTGCTTGATATACTTTGAAAATGAAAGGCTTTTTAAAGATGTTCAGTATAGGAATGATATCAAATTTGTGGCTCATTGTATGCTAGAAGGTCATATGCTTAAGTCCTGCATGTAGCCCTGAGCTGTTATCCAGTGATGTTATGCTAGAAAGGGGTGGTGCTGTATAGAGGAAAGATTGAAATCAGGATCATTCTGTTTGTCTCTGGCACCGGTTGAATTGGAGGCTAAGGATTCTCGTGTATTTATATGAAATGAGCAAGGCAGGTGTGGGAAACCTTTTTTTCCCCCCAGGGTCCAATTTGAGAAAAGCTCCACAGGCCACATAGGGTGTTTTCCGATGAGATACTACCACGCATGGCCACCCTTGAGCCACAGATCTGACCGCCTGCCTGAAGGTGGAGCAGCTGAATTCATGCTCCTGCGAGCCATGAAGCACTCACTCTCAGCCACTCACTGAGCAGTGGTGGGAAAGTCCGAGTGAGCCATGCAGGGCAAGCCAAACATGAGGTGGCTATCTCCGTGGCAATGGTAGTTATATTGGGAGCTGCCCGTTTGATTAGCTTTGCACACACTCCACATGTGAGGGTGGGTGGCCAAAACCCCCTTCCCC
>QEPC01000136.1:1085534-1114024 GCA_003113815.1 Sphenodon punctatus | reverse complement strand
CTGCGTTGCTGCAATTTGCAGTGATTTTTGCAGAATCAGCCAATCCTCGCAGTGCCATGCTGAAATTGCAGTGACACTGCAGTGGGGGCTGTCTGCAGGATCTTTAAATCCTGGCTCAGGCATAAACTTGTCACCTGACCCCAAACTAAAACTGCTGCTGCAGCTGCCGTCTGTCCGGGAGGTGTGACCATGACCCGAGAGTAAATAGGCCCCTGGGAGATGAATTGTGGGTGGGTGAGTTCTGAAGGCCCTACGTTTGGGTGAGGGAGGTCTGGGGTTTTAATATGAGGTGCGAATTCTGGGGTGCTGGAATTCCAGCGGATTTGAGTTGTGTTTGATTAGCAAAGTTGTAATTCTATGTCAAACCTGTTGCAGATTTGCTTCCCAGCATGCATAGTTATGCATATCAGGTTAATTATGCAAATATTCATGCTTGCGGTAAATTTGCAGAATTTGGCTTCACTAGTTGCAGAATTTAAGATTTTTTGGTGCAGTGAACTCGGGTCCCTGCCCTATGTCAACATTTCCTTGTAGTATGAAAAGGTTAACGTAAAAGGTTTTATTTTTACTGAGCACGCGATAGCTGAGGCAATGGATTACACTAACTGTAATTAAATCTTTGTCCTGAGGTGTGTATGGAAGAAGCTGTATAAAGTGGAATTCTGTAGTGGTGGTGACCTTTCGAAAGGCTCCATAAGAAGAAAAAAAGACACAGATTTTCAGTGGGAAAATTACTTTTTGAAACACATACTTCCATGTATATCTGGAAAACTATAACTTCATGCCCTATTAGTTAATGCATGCAAGTGCTGGGGCAAATCCAGGACTCCATCTGGGAAGGGAGATGGGAAGTGTATAGTTTCAATTGTTAAATATGGTTTCAGTGCTAAACTTTTGGAAGTGGGAGGACGAAGTCTTTGAAGCTACTAGACAGACATCTGGTCTATGGTGCTTTTCAGGGTTTTAAAAAAATGGTCTGACACATTATTAAAGTAACTGTTTTAGGGCTGGAAAATCACAGTTGCCTTGATGTATGTCTTCAAGAATCTCCAAGTGACTTTTCTCCTAAACTGGCTTTTTGCATAGTTCTGTTTTTATTGTTCTGTTCACCAGGAAACTGACCTGCTGCTAACAACTCTAGTCATTGTCAATGGTTTCACCAGCCCTGACTGCTGATGTAGAAGATACAAAATAATTGTCAAGCTCCCTTAAAGAATAGTGTGATAGGGTGACCCTCTGGTGGCAGCTGATGTCAGCAATTTGCCAGCTTCCTACTGTAGGTGGGCTCTAGAGGGAAGCATTTCCCAGTCCGTTTTTCTGATTATTTAAGAAGCAGTAGTGCTTTTTAATCATCTGCTTGCATTCTGTGAAGGAGGACGTGGTGGGCAAGAGATGAAAAAGAAAACTGGGAACAGAAACTGGTTGCTAACTCCTGATTTATATAGCATGAGTAAAGCAAGTAGGATTTCCTCCTGGCTGAGACAGAGGAGGTCTTCCTTGTTCTTCTTCAAGTCACTTAAGGCTTGTAAAAAGGTTATTTATGTATTTTTCTGAGTTTATCTGTATTAGTATGAGTTAACTATTCCATATTAAAGTATGTTGCAGACAGTCCTGCTATGGATTAAAAGTGGCTTTTTTCTGAGTGAAGCTGAACTCAAAAAAGGCATTTTAAATAAAAGGGTAGCATTATGCATATAATTACAACTATCTAACACTTATCATCCAGTTGCGTATAACTTTCCAAACATTTGGGTCTACCAAAACCTCATTTTTATTTTTATTTTAAGTTTCAACTTAAAATGTTCGGCCATTTCAAAGAACAAGATTAGGGGAAAATATGAAAGTTTTTTTTGTCAATGTTAAATAGACAGATTCTACCAATTTTTCAGAGTAGCTAGTTCATCCATGCTTTGGAACAGGGACTTTAGTTTGGCAGGCATGTTGTCTTTTTTTTGGCAGTGATGTGACATTTGCAATTGCACCTGAATTTGTCTAAGTTATAAGACTGAAATACCAGTTTGCACATGCTTAGTAGTAATTTGAAAGAGTTTTGCAGCTTTGTTTGAAAATCTGCCATAGTGAACGTGCTCAGGAGGTGGTGGGTTTCATAGGAGCTGAGCAGGGCTCTTCTTGGGCATTGCTTCTGCCCATTAGCCATGGGCCACTGTAGGAACTGAGAGCATCAAGACTCCCTCCTGTGCTCTGTGTTTCTCCTTAAGGTGTTAAATCAATGGCACATTTCACACGAGTCGCCTCCCCCATGCCTACATATGGGAATGGGTGGGGGCGCCTGTGTGACAACTGTGGCAGGTAGGTGGGGGGTGCACGTGCGCTCCCGCATTCCATCCGTCCCCACCCATCGCCCACGCACTGGAGCCATCGCCGTTTTGGCCGATGGCTTGTGTGTGGAGATGGGTGTACGTCTGTGTACTCTATGGGGGAGTAGAGAGCGGGGTTGCAGGGGCCAATGGTGGGTGGAGCAGAGAGAGATGCATGGACTGGGACACAGAGACAGAAGGGTTTGTTGACGGGCAAGATATATATCTATATAAAAGTTTCTATCATTAGAGCCCACTCCTCTCCAGAACGGGCAAAGTGGCAGACTTGGGGAACTGGTGTGAACAGGGTGACAGGCCCAGAGAGTACTTTCCAGGAGCAATAGGTGGTCAGACAAAGGTATGGGGAGCAGGTAAAGAAGGATCTGTAACCACAAATGTGCACACTGCTGCACAACCTGAGATACAACACATGATTTCCTAATCTCAGCATTCCTCTGCTGGTACAATTGAAAACCTCAGCTCGGTGTGCAGCAGTGGTCAAAAAACTAAACAGAATGTTAGGAATGATTGAGAAAGGGATAGAGAATAAACCAGAAAATATTATAATGCCACTATATAAATCTGTGGTGCAACTGCATCTTGAATATTGTGTGCAGTTCTGGTTGCCCCATCTCAAAAGCAGGACTGGAAAAGAGTGACAAAGATGATAAAGGGTATGGAACAACTTCTGTATGAAGAGAAGCTGGATAGGTTGGAGCTCTTCATCTTGGAGAATAGATGGCTAAGAGGGAATATGAAAGAAGTTTATAAAATTATGCGTGGTGTAGAATGGGTAAATAGTGATGAAACTAATGGGCAGCAGATTTGAAACAAATAAAAGTAAGTATTTTTTTCAATCAACGCAGTTAACTTGTGGAATTTGGACCCAGAGGAGGTGGCCCAGACCAGTAGTATGGGTGGGGTCAAAAAAGGATTGGTTAAGTTCTTGGAGGATAGGTCCATTAATGGCTAACCAAGTAGGTTGGGGGACGTAACCTCTGACTGTTGGGAGCTGAGAGTGAACAACAGGAAATGGATCGCCCCATTATGATCTGTTGGGTACTTCTCCAAAGCAATGAAGATTGGCCATTGTTGGAGACAGGATGCTGGACTCTATTGATCATTGGTCAGACCCAGTATGAGACTTCTTATCTTCTTATTAATAAATAGCTGTGAAGTGCACTGTTCGCCTCATCCACCTCTTATGGCTGATCCACATACCAATAGGCAACCAGTTATCCTCTGTCAGTTACTTCATTAGCACAGAGTGTAAAAACAGATGTGTGAGCAGCATGGCAGCACCCTGGCCTGGCCTAAGGTGAGAAACTGCAGCTGACATGGCCCGGGAAGGGGCACCGAACAAAATGTGTCTGTGGCCAGAGCCTTCCCACCACTTGCATGACCTGGGAAGGGCAGGGAACTAAACAAATGTGTGGGCTGGCAGCCTCACCCCGCTCCCAGCACCCTTCCCCTGCCATCATGGGCAGCCATGGCACTTGGCCATTGCAGCCCCTGCCGTGAGGTGGGTATGGCGGGACCAGACTGGGCTGCACCCGTGGAGATTTTCCGAGGATGCAGCCTGAGCTAGCTGCCTACCCTCCCTGGGACAGTCCTGGGCTAACATCTGGCAGCACGTAAACAGATGTGCTGGTGGGTCCTGGCCCACTGTGGGCCAAAGCAGGGTACAGTCACATCTCTTTTTACCCAAAGAGGACTGTGCTGTGAATCTAATGGCACCAACCCAACTGATGTGGGGATCCATAGGGCTCTACAGGATGAGATTTTGTTTCTAGAGGTTGCTTTTTTTTAAAAAGAAGAAATTTCATGAAGGGAAAAAAGTGTTAAAAGAATGTTAAGAACTATGTTTAAAAAAAAAAATCCAACATGTTAAGAACAGTATTAAAGGTAATGTTAAAAAGCGTTTTAAAAGAATGCACTTGAAAATTGGGAGATGCTTGTTTTTTGGACAGCATAAAAAAATTTAGCATGTTGTTCTGATTTTGCCCTTGTGTGTGCTAGAGCAAATCCAGTAAAGTTAGTGGAGCTCCACTGGTGTAAAACTAAAGTAGGAATCACCCGTACTCTGGGAAGTTTGTCTCTCTCATTGTAGTGGTTTACATTATGGAACTGCATTGCATTTATAAGTGGCACTTGCATCAGACGTCATTGTCTTTAGAGGTATATATGTTCAGCTATAAAATGTAGTTCTCGGCTAAGATTTTGCAGAAGTGATTTATTTTGTGCATCAAATTAAAAAAAGAATTGTGTGGTCATTTGAATGTATTCATGGTATACAAACCTTCTTCTTCATTGCAGTTGCAAACATAAATGTATGCCTATTTAGAGGTTTTATGCCTGTGTAATTTTTAATAATTTAAAAAACTAAATGAAGATGTTTGGAAAGCAAATACAGATAGAAAGAGAAGGTTTTGTGGGGTTTAGGATTTAGATGAAGTTTTATATTGTGGGAGGTTATGTGCTTTTAACCCTCCTGAATGCTTTGTATTTTATTAAAGTGAAATAAAACTTTATCTATTTGGTAACTTCAAGTTTGTGACATGAAGTATACATCAGGGCATGAAATTTTCTGGGCGCCAATGGCTCCCAGGTGCCCGCAAACTTCATGCTCGGTATACATTTCTCAATTTTGCCAAGTTAAGGAACCCTTTCTTGAATTCTGCTCTCTTGCATAAAGAGAAGTTATTGAACATTGACTCATGAGTCACTTGAGTCATTTGTACTTCTGTCCCTAGTGATCAGTGAAAGCCTATGGTGCTTGTGCTCCTTCAAATAAAGGTAGTCTATTGGACACCTTGAAACGTGCAGTAATCCAAATGATGCTGTAATAGCCTCAACCTGCAGGGACTTGACGCGTCTCTGAGTGGGTTGCAGGATGCAGGCCTTTGGAGGTTAGTGACTCAGCTGTCTAAGTGGCTAATTGGCCTTAGTTGTGGGGAGTTAAGACTCTGCTAGGAGCATAGACAATATATGGCTGAGTGGAGATATAAGCTCAGAAGGAAGACCTTTATGGAAGGCTGTAGGAGAATGACCTTTAGAGGCTTGAGGAATTATATCCTGCACCACTAGGATTTGGACCTTGCTGGCCAGAGGCTGATGGATTATAAACTGGAATTTTATCATGGACTGGATTGAGTTGTATGGAGAAATGATCATCCTCTTACTGCTGGGTCTTGGCCTGATAACAAGTTTGATACAATCAACCATGAGATGATACTGGGTCCCCTAATAGATGACAGGCGTGGATGAATTTGCACACTATGGGATCCAGTCTCTCCTAGCACAGCACCTGCTGCTCCATGCTGACTTGGGGCACTTTCCCACGTGACAGAATGCGCACTGTTTGCCTCTGAAAGAAACTGTGAGAGGCAAATGCTGTGCGGCTTTTGTCACGTGGGAAAACAAAGCTATGCAGCTTAGGTGCCGATCATGCGGAGGATGCAGAGCTGAACTGTGTAATTTATGCCTGTGTAATTTTTAATAATTTAAAAAACTAAATGAAGGCTTTTGGAAATTAGAGATAGAAAGGTAAGGTTTTGTGAGAACTGAGCTCTGCATGATCGGCGTCAGAGCTGATCACGTGGCAAAAGCTGCACAGCATTTGCCTCTCGCAGTTTCTCGCGGAGGCAAACCGTGCACATTCTGTCACATGGGAAATTGCCTTCAGTCCAAACTCTTGCAGTGTGTGATGGATTGAGGAAGTTGTGGCTGAGGCCAGGAACTTGGTGATGAGATTTAAGGTGGGGTTGGACATATATCTATTTGACAAGAATATTCAGAGCTATGATTGTTAATGATGAGAGAAAGATTTATAACCTTATGCCGTAGGGCTAAAGTTACTCTTGCCTCTGAAGCATTTGGTGCTTGCCACTGACTTAGGATAATGGATTAGATGGACACTGGGTTGCCTACTATGGGAATTCCTGTGTTTCTGTCCCCTGCCTTATTCAAAATATATGTTTTAACTGTCAGGGGAAGGTATGATGTGCCAGTGCTACACCCTCTTTATATCAAACACAGGAGAACTTCCTCACCCAGATTTGCTAAGATATGAGTGAGAGAAGCAGCTGTCTGAAATAAAAATGTAGAGAAGGTGATGTTGGTGGAGAGAGGAAAATGTGCTTGAGAACTAGGTGGCATTATTCATTTCTAAAGCATTTTCAGTGTTTAGAGGGCTTTACAATCCCTGTGTACTTCACCCATGCAACAAGCCTGTGAGGTAGATTATACTTCATAATTTTTACAGATGGAGACCAGAGACTGAGAGAGAGAGACTTGCCCAAGGCCAGTCAGTAAGTTCATGGCTAAGACGGGATTCAATTCCTGATCTTCCAACACCTTACCTGCTAGGCTACATTGGTTATTAAGTAGGACCATAACATCCTATCCTGTCGCCCATGTTATTCAATGAATACATGCATTCCCTCAGAGAGATGGCTAAACACAGGGTTGAGTATCCTCTGTATGCGGATGATACACAACTATATCTCTTTATGTACACAACTACATATCTCGTGTCCCATGAGCCCTGTCAGCTCAGCTTCTACCTGGGAGAAATATCTAAACAATATAGCCAACTGGATGAGACAGAGCTACCTCGTACTCATTCCGGGTAAGACTGAAGTGATTCTGGTGTGGAGAGGCAGCCAATGGTAGAATGCTTTTTACTTGCTTGGGCCCCCTGCATATTGGCGTGGTTTGGGTGGAGGTGATAGGCCAGGTAAAGAACGTGGGTGTCATTTTTGACCACGCTCTGAGTCTTTCCTTGAAAACTCAGGTATTTGACATGGCTTGAAGATGTTTTTTTCCAGCTGCACAATTTGCGTAAGCTACCTGACCAGGCTGACCATGCCACAGCAACCCATGACTATGAGGTTTGATTTTTACAGGCTCTTCTCCGGGCTTCTCCGTCTCCTGCAGCTTGTTCAGAATAAGGTAGCATGGCTGCTTACTGGTTTGGGCAGCCGTGATCACATTATGCCTGTCCTGTGTTCTTTGCATGGGCTACCTGAAGAGCAACGGATTGAATTTAAGATTGTGCTGCTGGTTTTCAGGGCCCCGAACAGGATAGGCCCAGACTATATTCGAGATCTGCTCCTGACACCTCACCCTACTAGCTATTTGTGCTCAGAAACCATCTGCCATTTGGTATCCCACCTTAAGTCAGTAATGATCAGCCCCTTGGTGTCTAACCTGTCTTCCCCCCCCCCCCCCCCCCGATGTTCGTCGCACCTCGCCTTCAAAAAGCAGCTGAAGACTTTTCTCAGGTGCTTCTAGAAGATTCGCTGCTGGTCCCCCTTAATGTATTTTTTCCTTTTCCTTTTAAACTGTCTTAAATGGATTTTATATGGCTGTTAAGTTGTCTTATGGTGTTATATTGTATTTTTATGTTGTGAAGCGCTCCAAGTGCCATTTGGTTGGGGGAGCACTATACAAGTAAAATGTATTTATTATTTTTACTTGAATAGCCGCTGGTTTGGACTAGCCATTTGGGGTAGCCATAGCCCTGCAATGAAATTGCAGTTGTGGGGTCCTTTGGAATAATACTCTATTCCTGGACACTCACTCAGCAAGTATCAATAGCCAATAATGCCTTTTCCCATCTGTGACTGCTTGGGAAGCTTTTAGAGAAGGAAATTCCTACGGGTATGAGTTGCCTTTTGTCAGTGTTTTTTTCCTGAGTGTTTGCAAGCTTACTGCTAAAAGCCCCCAGTAAATTGTTTACTGTGCATTTTAAAAATTCTTTTTACAATTAAAAATTTATATCTAGAAGTGATTGCTGGATTACTTGCAGCTATTTATTTTTCTGTCTCCAATATTGTGTTGGAACATTTCTTTGCGATGATGTCTGTATCTGATGATTAGAACCAAGTGTAGCCCCTTTCTTGCCCATAGCACGTATCCAGCACTAGCTTTTTCCAGAGAAATAGTGCAGTCAGTACACAGTGACTATGAACAAATTGCAAAAGAAATGAATCTGGTACTATTTTATTCAGAAAATGTTTCTTTTAACATATAAAAAGTTGAGGAAAGTAACTTCAAGTGAAATAACCTTTCTGACGATGTCAACACATAATGTATAGATTTTTTTGAAAACAATTCAAAAGTTATGTCTGGTTTAAAAGAAAAGATTTTTTTTCAGACTGAGTGGAAAAAGATTAACTTCTAGGTTCAAAGACCATTTCTAAGCACTATATTTAATGAGAAGGCTGCCAAAAATGTCTATGTTCTAAGCATCATCTTCATCACATGTCTACACTGGTTTCAACACTGGAGCATTTCACACCACTGCAAATTTTGCATGCAGAATGTCATAGCAGTCCATTTCTCTTGCAACGGCACTTACAATTTGCACATTTCCCTTTGCAGGCACATTTAACAACATTAAGCAGTGATGGTGGTGCCAGAGGTAAATGTGTTATCACTGGATACATCATTCCCCTTTTGGATTTTCCAGCCCCATTCTTTGCTGTTGAAGCTGAATGACTTGTCTCCTGTCCGAATATGTACTCGATGATAAACCCTGTAACGGTGATCTTTTGCTGCAGTACGTGTTGGTAGATGTTACTCCAGGTGTAGAAAAGATTTAGCAACTTTGTGATTAAAAACATGTTTGCAAAGCTCATTTAGAGTTCTTTAATGTGTTGCACCATATAATGGAGAAAAAGTGCATATTATATGGTGCAACACATTAAAGAACTCTAAATGAGCTTTGCAAACATGTTTTTAAGTTTCAACTGCATGTCAGGTGAAAATAAAATTTTGCATCCCATCATTCAGTTTTGTTACGTATGAGTAATGTCCTTGATTGAGGGACCACTTCATAGCCATCAAAAACCATGGTTACATTGGGGAATTTTGTGGCTACATAAGTTATATAATGATCAATAATGTCACAGTATTTCTTGTTCTTTATCCATGGAATTCTATGCAGACGTCTTGCTGTTCTAAGCTTCACTAAATCTACTTTTCTGTCATGCAAAATATTTTGCAGTTTCATTAACACTGGGTAGAGTTTAATGGCATCAAGGTCAACAGTTGCATCCTTTGATATTAACTTATGGAAAATCATGTTTCAATTATTTTCTCTCTTCTAAAGTCAAGTGCCCCCCCCCCCTTTTTTCTGAGTCATTCTCCTCTTACCTCCTTCTCCTCCTCCGCTGGGTAGCTCTGCTGCTGGCCGATAGGAGGCAGATGACTCATTTCTTTTATGCGCATGCGCGCCAGGAGCTACCCGGTTCCTCAGTCTTGTCATCTGCCTCGGCCGCATAGGACGCGTTCCGCGGGAGCTCGAGGGCTCTGAAAAAAGAAAAAGAAAAAGAAAGTAAAGGGCCTCAGAGTACTGGGCAGGTGAGGGAATAGGGGCAGTTGGAGAAGCTTCTCCCCCCCCCCCCCCCCCCCTCCCCCCGCTGAAAGTTCAGCTCCGGGGCGGCGCGCCGCGCCCGAGAGCTCTGGGGCCATACTTTACTCCCATGACTGGGAGCCTATAATACAGGCAGCGGTAACTCCGGGGCGGCATGGCCGCACCCGCGAACACCGGGGGCCAATAGCAAAAAGTAAAAAGGGCAAAACGAGCATGGAATAGCTCCGGGGTGGCGCGCCACGCCCGAGAGCAGGTGGGGCCGAAACGGCCGTTTTATACCATAAGCCCTAGGCGGGGAACTCGGGGACAGCGCTGCTGGGCCTCGGAGTCTCCCCAGCCATTATTTTGTCACGAAGGTTCCTTCTTTACAAGGAGGCCAGGCCTTATCGCACGAGGGATTTTTCTACCTCGCCACAGCATGTGCCGGCCCCCTGCAGGGCAGAGGCAGCGTTACGGGTCTTTTCCCAAGCATGCTGTGTGGCCTAATATTTGCTACAGGGGCAGACATCTTGCCTAGCAACAGCACGTGCCAGCCCCCTGCTGGACAGAGGCAGCGCTGCTGGTCTTCTCCCCAGCAACAGCCTCTCGTGGCTCCTCCTATTCCAGAGCGGAGACAGCTAGTCTGGGCTCCCTCCGGTGGAGAGTTAACCCTTACGTGCCTGATTTTCCCTTATCTCTCTTTGCACAGGCCATGAGCACGGGACAGCCCCCCCGCGGGGCCACCCCCCCTCCAATGGCAGCCCCCTCCCAGGAACAAGACACGCAAGTACGCCTGGCCTCCATAGAGAAATCTATTGGAGAGATCTTGGCCACCCTGGGGAACTTGCCCAAACCAAGTAGGAAGCGGCAGCCCAAGCCTCTGACTAAGGCCAAGGCAGGGACCTCTGGCACAAAGAGACCTAGACGCCCCTCAGTTGACACTCGTCACTCTATTCGGTCCTCAGCCGAAAGTGACCAAGAGGGCCAGCAGGTTGACCTGAACCAGGCCCTTTCCGAGCATGGGCAGACCGAGCACTCCTCGGCTTCCGAGCACTCCCAATCAGATTTAGAGGAGGGCGAATGGGTCGAACAAACTACAGAGTCTAACGATGCAGAGAGGCAATTTCCTGGTCAGTACAGGAATGAACTTATCGCTCACGTGATAAAAACTCTGCAGTTACAGGAGAAACCTCCTAAGCGGGACTCCTCTGACTCCCAGGAAGAGGACACACGCCTATACATTCCATCAGTTCATGGCAGAGACCAGGGCCTCCCCTTAGACAAGGCTTTTGAGAAGCTGGTTCTGCAAGAATGGAAGCAGCCTGATAAGAATTTTAAAATGAATAGGGCTCAGGATTCCCTTTACTCGTTCTCCAGGAGAAAGGCTCCATTGTTCCGTTCACCTAAAGTGGACGCAGGGGCTGCTTCCCTAGCTAGACACACGGTGTTCCCCACTGAGGGGGATTGCCACCCCCGGGACGCAACGGATAGGGCGGTGGACACTGCTCTAAAGAAGGCTTCCGAATCCACTTCGGCAGCCCTGAGGATAGGAATAGCGTCCTCCTATGTTGCAAGAGCCATGCTAGCTTGGCTCCAGGAGCTCCAAGACCCCGAAATTTCAGAGGGTAAGGCTCAACGCCTGAATTCCAGGGTACACATGGCGGCCGCCTTTTTAGCAGACGCGACCACTGACAACTTAACATGGTCAGCCAGATCCGTAGCCAACAATGTGGCCGCTAGGCGTCGGCTCTGGCTACGCTCCTGGGATGGGGATGTCACCGCAAAGAACTTACTTACTGCCTCCCCATACAAAGGCTCAAGATTGTTTGGTGTGTGCCTGGAGAAGGTCTTGGAGGAGGCGTCCAGTAAGGATAAGACTAAGACCCTCCAGCAGTTGTCCAGTAAAAGGGGTTCCTTTAGACAGCAGCCCTTTCGCTTCAGGGGCTTCTCAGCCCCGTACAGACGATTCCAAGCACCGTCACAGAGGGCGTATACTACCAACTTTGCCTTCCGGGGCAGAGGGAGGGGCTTCCGCTCGGGCAGGTATGACAGGCGCAGATCTAGAGGCCCCCCTGCCACTCAACCCAGGCAGGACTCCTGACTGCTCCGCCCAGCAGGTCGGGGGCAGGATCCAACTCTTCCACGAGGTTTGGGCTCTCTCGGTTTCAGACGCCTGGGTCCTATCCTGCGTGGAACAGGGATACGCTGTCGAATTCGACTCCCCCCCTCCAAGCAGATTTCTGGTCTCCCCCGCTTCAAGGGATCCAGGAAAACATCACGCAATGAAAAGCGAAATCAAGAGACTACACAACTCCAGAGCAATAGAACAGGTGCCGCTGACCCAACTGTTCTTGGGAATGTACTCCATTCTTTTCCTCGTGGCAAAGAAGACCGGGACCTGGAGAGCAGTATTGGACCTGAAGGCACTAAATCAGCATGTGACAAAGAAAAGGTTCAAAATGGAGACAGTAACCTCCATTTGTCACAGCATTCACAAACTCGACTGGATGGTATCCCTGGATCTACAGGACGCTTACCTCCACATCCCGATCAGATCGACCTCCCGGAAGTGGCTACGCTTCGCCTACGGCCACCAACATTGGCAGTTTCGAGTCCTTCCTTTCGGACTGGCATCAGCACCCAGGACTTTCACCAAGGTGCTGATCCCCCTGGTGGCGAACCTCAGGATGGAGGGCATTCACATCCATCCTTACTTAGACGATCTCCTGATCCGAGCCCAGTCACCGGAGAAGACCATAGAGGATCTCAACAGGACTATCCTCTATCTGGAACAGCACGGGTTTCTCGTCAACTTGGAGAAAAGCCATCTGACTCCGACACGAACACTTCAACATCTGGGTGTAGTCATCGATACCACCTCCGACCGCGCGTTCGTGCCACCAGACAGGGCACGGAGGATAAGGAAGCTGGTGGCAACCCTCAGATCAGCACGTCGCCTCAGACTCAAGTCACTCGCTTCACTCCTGGGCCTGCTAGTCTCCTGCACTGCCCAGGTGACATGGGGCAGGTTCCACCTTCGTCACTTGCAGAAGCTGCTAGCTCCTTTGCAGCGAGAGCTCACGAGCGGGCTGAATCCCTGGGTACTCATACCAGGACACCTAAAAAACTCAATGTCCTGGTGGTTAGAGCCCGCACACTTCCTGCAAGGGGTCCCCCTCACAGACCCCCCGAGGGACATAATCACGACAGACGCCAGCTTGACAGGCTGGGGGGCGCACACGGCGACACGCTCGGTGCAAGGACTGTGGTCCCCCCAGGATGCGAAACAACCAATAAACTTCCTGGAGCTGAAGGCCGCTCGCCTGGCCCTTCAACACATCTTCCCCTCCGGGACCAATCGTCACCTACTCATTTACACAGACAACACCACAGCCAAGGCATATATCAACCATCAGGGCGGATCCAGGTCGCCCCAACTCCATCGGGAAGCAACACGTCTATTCCGATGGGCCCAATCCCATGTTCTTTCCCTGAAAGCACTCCACATCAGGGGCCAAGACAACATCACCGCAGACTGGCTCAGTCGCCAGGTATTGCAGCCTCACGAGTGGATGCTCAACAAGGCAGTGTTCCAGAGCATTGTGGGCTGGTTCGGAGTCCCTGTCATCGACCTGTTTGCATCGAGGAACAACACTCAGCTGCCCCGCTTCATGACACGGGACCCATGCCAGCAGGCGGAGGCAATCGACGCCCTGAACCAGCCCTGGCCGCAGGGGCTACTCTATGCCTTCCCTCCGTTTCCACTGCTTCTACGAACTATCGCAAAAGCACGCAGGGAGAGAGCGCTCCTAATCCTGATCGCTCCCTGGTGGCCCCGGAGACCCTGGTTCTCGGAGCTCATTCAACTGAGTCAAGGCCAGTACAGGAAACTTCCGCTGCGGTCAGACCTTCTTCGTCAGGGTCCCATTTCCTGCCCAGACGTCCAGACTCTACAGTTGACAGCCTGGCGATTGAGCGCGCTGCACTAAGACGAAGGGGTTATTCGGAACCAGTTCTGGATACCCTCCAAAGCTCTAGAAAACCAGCCACCAGGAGGTCGTACCAAAGTACTTGGAAAACCTTTGCTCACTGGTCAAGGCGAAAAGACTTGGACCCTAGACGGGCACGAGTGCCTCAAGTCTTAGAGTTTTTACAGCAGGGTCTAGACAAGGGTCTCAGGGCAAATACCTTAGCTAGGCAGGCGGCTGCCCTTGATGCCGTTTTAAGAGCTGAAACTGGTAGACCTATTTCCACGCACGCTCATGTTCGAAGGTTCATCCGAGCGGCCAGGCTTCTGTCCCCTCCTGTTATTCACCGGGTACCTTCCTGGAATCTTAATTTGGTCTTAGAGGCTCTGACAAAACCTCCTTTTGAGCCATTGAAACATATATCCTTATATCTTCTGACACTAAAAACAGTCTTCTTGGTGGCAGTCACGTCAGCTCGAAGAGTTTCGGAGCTGAGTGCACTGTCCATGGAGGACAATTTTTGCATTTTTCGACCAGATTCGGTCGTACTTAGGTTGGACCCGGCCTTCATCCCGAAGGTAAATTCGTATTTTCACAGGGCCCAGGAGTTGGTGCTCCCTTCTTTTTGCCCCAATCCTGTTCACCAAAAGGAAAAGGTCTGGCACAAGCTAGATGTCAGACGAGCGCTAAAAATTTATTTGTCCAGGACTCAGTCCTTTCGTAAATCCACGGCCCTTTTTGTTAACACTCGACCAGCTCTTCAGGGTCTCAAGGCATCTAAAACCTTGTTGTCTAAATGGGTAAAACAAGCCATTATTGAAGCCTACAAGGCCGGCGGGAGGATTCCCCCCTTACAGATCTGGGCCCACTCAGTTCGCAGTGCGGCCACCTCGTACGCCTTTAAGGCACAAGCCTCCTACGAGGAGATTTGTAGAGCCGCAACCTGGGCGTCCCCACATACCTTCATAAGGCATTACAAGATCAATGTTTTTCAATCAGCTGAGGCTGCCTTTGGCAGGCGGGTACTGCAGGCAGTACTGGAGGCTCCCAGTGCTGTCGGCTCCCACCCGTAGAGGAGGGATTTGGCTCTGGTACATCCCAGCGGAGGAGGAGAAGGAGGTAAGAGGAGAAAGGAGAATTGGTTACCTACCTTCGTGAATTCCTTTCTCTCTTACTCTCCTGATCCTCCTCCGACCCTCCCTGCCGTACAGCACTCAGCATCTCACTTATACAACTGTTTTGTAACTTGACCAAGTTCGGTCCCAGTTCAACTAATTGTTGATGTTTTGTTCTTAACGTATTACAGTTTTTCTGCTGAAGTTATGTTTTTCCAGGTGATACTGATTACAGGGGCACTCGGCTATATTATGGACTGAGGAACCGGGTAGCTCCTGGCGCGCATGCGCACAAAGAAATGAGTCATCTGCCTCCTATCGGCCAGCAGCAGAGCTACCCAGCGGAGGAGGATCAGGAGAGTAAGAGAGAAAGGAATTCACGAAGGTAGGTAACCAATTCTCCTTTACCATGGCAGACATTTATGAAATTAACAGAGATTGTAGAGAAGAACTTACAATAAAATGTCCTGCAACTCCCCTTGAAAATGCCTTTCTGCTGAATAAGTGAGGAACTGTGTTAGGAGCCTATATCTGCTCCAAAAGCTCTGATAGACCTGTGCCATCCATGATGTAACCAATGCAACCAAAAAAACCTCATCCTAGTATGAAACCTTCCAAGTGTCAGTACGATACTTGAAGGTGTGGTGTTGCAAGATAGTGGAGAAGCTGGGAGAACATTGGCCAAACCTGGAACGTGGTGACATGCTGCCTCGGAGAGGCCTGGGGGCGTAGTGGGGAAAGCCCAGGAGTGTACAGGCCCTGCCCCGCCTGCGTGGAAAGCGCTGATTGGCTCCCGTGGTGACTGGAGTGCCAACAGATCTGAAAAGAGCAGCCGGTGGCTGGCGGCCGCGCGCCTAGGGGCTGCGTGCGCAAGGGCGCGCCCTTGTGCGCGCGGCCTTAGGTGAGGGCCGGGCTAGGGCGTAGTGCCTGAGAGCCAGTATGGGAGATAGGAAAAGGAATAGACTGTCCTTTTCCCCTGCCACAGCACAGAAGCAGCCTCGATTGAAACAACCAAAGATTGTGGACTTCATTAGAACTGTGACTCCACCAGCTTCTGTTTTGTCTGTACCAGTCTCTAACAGGTTTGAATTGCTGGGGCGTGAAAGTGAGGACCTGGGAGTTTCTGATTCACCCGCCAGGGAAGTGCTCGCTGTTAGTTTGAGTGACGCACCAGTCATGACACATTCAGGGGATATAAGGGGCACTGGCCCTGGGAAGAGGGAATCCCATAGTGGCAACCTAAGGGGTGTATGTATACAGGTTTTGAAAATAATTGCTTCCATCCATACTGATATTGTCAGGTGGGGCGCTGCCCTGAGTACTGCTAAAGAGAAGCTGCAGCAGACAGTCTCCAGGTTGGATAATGGTCTGCATGTTGAAGAAAGTAATCGGTGCAGGCTGGCGCCTAGTCCAGATAAGGGGGAAGAGGGATTTACCTTGGCAAGTTTGCCTGCCCCTCGGACTTTCAGGAATCATGGGAACACCCTAGCTATAAGAAGAAGAATGCAGGTGATAAATTCAGCCATATGGGTCAAAGTTAGACCCTTGCGGAATGGGGTTATCCCTAATAGGGACACTAAAATCATGGCTGCTCGACACATCTCATTCCTGTTGGGGACTTGGTTGCCCCCAGAAGCAATTAGGACCATTAGTATTTTGAAACGACACTTTACTAGCGCCTGTTTCAAGATTTTTTTCTATGATGGTGATTGGGTAGTGAAATTATTCAAGGCCCGTTACTCGCTCAAACAATGGGGGGTTTCAATTGATAGGATCTTTTATTTTCCTCAGGCAGGCCCCCCTGAGACGGACCCTGGGACTCAAGAACCCAGGTCCCTTGCCAGTGAAGAAGTGGCTATGGAGACTAATCTAGAGTTAACAACCAGACCTCCGGTGATACAGACAGATTCTTTTCCCAGCTCTCAAGATTTCCATTCCCCGGTGGGGAATCGTGTGGTTATGGCGGAGGCTACTATGAATAATTTTGGGGGGGCTTGCCTCGCAGGTACAAGTAGATAGAAGCCAGGCCAGAGAGACGCTAACCATTCCCCTTCTGCCAGGCTGAGGTCTAGCCTTTTTCACTTTTGCGCAGGTTCTTCCTTCTGCAAAATGGATGAGACAGCATTGGTAGACATTTTTGATGCCTTGCCCCCTCCAGACCAGGATTCATTTTTAGGGAAATTATTGACCATTCAGGATAGGCTTGTTAGTAAGACCTTTGAGCAAAATTGCAGCATGGGTTCTTCCCCACCAATGGTGCATGATCTTGCCCCTTGTGCTAGGGTATTATTGGATGGGGCAGTTTCAGAATTGGCTAATACATTGCCCAGTATGTCAAGTAACCCGGTTTATGTCCCGGTTTCTGAAGGGGACAGACCTGTGGAGTCTGGATCGGATGGGGAAGCATTTACTGGAGAGTCCGGGGGGGCAGAAGCTATTTGGGTAGTGTTGGTGCAACTAGAGAGAGAAGCTGCCCCTCCCCTTCCATTAGGTTTCCTGTGAGTGAGGGTGAACAATTGGGAGTGGAGGGAGTCTCTAGGGGATCACTAGGTGATGGTAGGGTAAATGAGACCCTAGGGTACAAGGTTAAACTTGTTTCTTGGAATATTGCAGGATGATCTGGGCTGGGGAATCATGAGGCTCGTGACTTCCTAGCAACCTTTGATATTATTTGCCTCCAAGAATCCTAGCTGGTTGATGTTTCTAATTTTCGTTTCCTCGGGTACTCTTTTTGGAATGTCCCCGCAGTCAGGACTGCGCACTGTGGTAGACCTTCAGGAGGGTTACTTAACCTTCTTAAGGATACTTTGACATTAGAAGGCGTGATATTAGACTCTCCTTCTGGAAACGTTTTAACTACAGCGTTTACCTTAGATACAATTAACTGGGCTGTTTTACTTAATATTTATTTTCCTCCAAGATCAGCATGTAATCCCTCTTTTTGGGAGCAGCTCGGTGATTTTGTGGATGTCCTGAGCAATGAGTACCCAGGTGTCCCCATAATTTTACTTGGAGACCTTAATGCACGAGTTGGTAACTCTATCTCTAGGCAAGCAGGTATCTTGGGGATTGAGGTAGATGATGACTTCTTTTGGCCCATAAGGGCTTCTAGGGATACGGAAGTTAATGTGCAGGGAGCCCAGTTCCTTAGTTTTTTATATCTTGGGAGGTGGAAGTTATTAAATGGGCGATCCCCGGGGGATCCATTAGGCCAATACACCTTTATGTCTAATAGGGGTTGTAGTGTGATTGACTACATTGGAGTGCAGGAGCCTTATTTGCACAAATATAGTAATTTTGAGGTACAGATGAAGGGTACAGGGGACCATCTCCCTGTTTCTTTTGACATGATTTGTAAGGGACAAACCCAGGACCAGATAGACTCAGGCCCTGTTACCTGCCCCCAAGGGAATGATATATGTGAAGTGGTCCAACAGGTTCGTTGGTCTGAGGTAACGGAAAGGGACAGCATATTCCTTTATAAGAGTGAGGCTCTGCAGGAAGCTAGACAACAGATGTTAGCTGTACAGCCAAGTGACTTTTCTAAAATTATTATGGCCTTTGAGTATCTAATGGAGTATTTTAGGAACTCACTTGCCCCCAATAGACCGTGTGATAATCAGCAACGGGGTGCATGCTCTATACCTAGTTGGTATGATGCCGAGTGTGTTACCCTTAAAAGGCAGCTTACAACTTGGCGCAGGAAGGTCAAAACTAGTACTTACCAGCCATATACCGGCCAATTAATAAAGGTAAAACAACTTTATAAAAAATTAATTAAAGAGAAAAAGAAGGCCTTTCAGCATAATGCTTGGAAGGAGCTGGCAAATGCCCGTGAAAATCAGGATTATGCCTTATTTTGGACCCTAGTGAACAGGGGGTATAGAAGACCTTGTATACAAGCAAGTCTTGCCGCCAAGGTATGGATAGCACATTTTGGGGGAATTTTTGCCTCCATCCCCGATGAGTATGTTATTCCACAGGAGGGCTTAAGTGATACCCCACAATGGCCGCCGGTGGATTGTGGGTTACTTAAGTCATTGCTTGGCTCAATGAGGAAGGGAGAAGCTCCTGGGCTAGATGGTATCCCTGTGGAGGTATTCGCGTATAATTTAGAGTGGTGGTTGCCAATTATTGCCCATTTATTCAATACCAACTCCAATGCTGGTTGCATCCTAGCAGGCTGGAACATCAGCATTGTAACCCCCATTTTTAAAAAAGGAGACAACAATCTGCTGCAGAACTATCGTCCTATCAGTTTGATCAATGTGGTCGCTAAACTGTATGCCAAATATTTGCTTGGCAAGCTCGAGGATTGGGCCAAAAGGGCAAATATTTTGCCTGAAGAACAGGCAGGGTTTCAGGCTGGTTATTCCACAATCGATCACTGTTTTACGCTTTCTCATCTTCTGGGAAAATATGTGAATATTCGTAAGGGTAGTTTATTTGTTGTCTTTTTGGACCTACGATCTGTATTTGATCTTTTGGACCGGAATATTCTTTGGTGCAAACTATTTTCCACCAATATGGATCGCAGGTTGGTGGGTTTAGTTCACTTATTATATTCCAACTCTGCTTTAAAGGTCCGTGTGGGCAGTGGGGGGCAATTATCAGATAGAATTCCTGTGGCCAATGGGGTTAAGCAGGGATGTGTCCTGGCGCCATTCCTTTTTAATTTTGATGTGAATGGGATTGTGGCAGCAGTTACTCAGGAATATTATCTTCCTGCTAGGTTTTTGGGGCAGTCCCTGGCAACTTTGATGTATGCGGATGATATGACTTTTATTTCCCCGTCAGGTTTGGGGTTGGAACGGATGCTGCAGGCGGTGGGGCGCTTCTGCTCCAGTATGCACCTGGGTATAAATTACCAAAAGACGAAGGTGATGATTGCAGGGAAGTGCCCAAAGATCTATAGACATCATAAGTGGTCCCTCGATGGGATTCTCCTCGAGCAGGTCTCTGTTTATCTATATCTGGGGTTGCGGTTTGCTAGCAACTGTAAATGGCGGGGGCATATTCAGATGGTTAAGGCTAAATTTCATCAAGCTGTATTGGGGCTGTTAAGATTCTGGAGACTCTATGGGGGTAAATTAGTTGCCCCAGCGTTGAAACTATTTAATTCAAAAGCTAGGCCCTGTGCGCTATATGGTGCGGAAGTTTGGGGCTTGGCTTCAGTAGATTTTCTGGAGCTCCCCCAAAATGTGTTTTTAAGAACTCTCCTTGCAGTCCCTAAATCTGTACCAATATGTTTATTACAGTTGGAAACCGGCAGCCTGCCCATAAAGGTTAGAGTTCATATGGCAATAGTCAATTACTGACTTAAGTTATAAAATATGTCAGAGGATCGGTTGCCCAGACGCTGTTATGTTGAGGCCAAGTCCTGGGCTTCTGTGTCTTCCTGGACTTGCAAGGTGGAGATTCTTCTTCAAAGGTTAGGCCTTTCTATGGGAATGTTGCTCACTATACCCCAATGTAGTAGGAAGAGGTTTGTTTTTAGACAACTGACAGATCAAGTGATTCAAACAGACCTAGGGAAAATTCATGACTTGAAAAGTGTGCCCTATTATAAGGAATTTAAGTATACCTCCGAACTTGAAAGTTATCTTGTGAAATTTCAAGAGGATCCTGATCTTCGTAGGGCATTGACACTTTTACGGCTTGATTTGATACCCACTAAAGTCCTGTTGGGAAGGCGTGCCGGCATCCCATATGATCAGAGACTGTGTATTTGCAATCTCGGCAAAGTTGAGGATTTACTCCACGTATTATTTGTATGCCCGCTCACACAATATGAAAGGGACTCAGTTCTGGCTTTAGGTCTTAGGTCAAGGCCTAATTTTACCCCTAAACAACTGCTGGTGTATTTCGCAACATCTAAGAACTTGGACAATTTGACGAACCTCGCTCTTTTGGCTCGTGCACTGGTCAGTCGTGTACGGCCTGGAACTGTCATTTGACTTAAGGCTTATTTACCTATGTACTGATTGTTGTTTTGTTACATAATATACATAGGATTGTGATTATTTATGTGACCATATTGGTCTATGCAAATGGGTTGGGAATTCCCCCCCTCCCCCCGCCCCTTGGGATATGTTTATGTTATGTTACGTTGTATGTAACTGATTTTATTGCATTGTATTCTGGTTTTATCTTCTTGGGACATGGCGGAAGCTAGTTCCCTTAATATTAAAATTGAATTGAATTGAATTGATACTTGAAAGATCATTTTCTGTAGCTGCTGTCTTCTTGGCCTTCCACCAAAGGGACTGATCAGTAAGCACTGGTGTAAATCCTTGTTGCTTTCCCTGAGCAGCACTGAATGTTAAAGTTGAGCAAATAACAGTGGTTCATCATTTGAAAAAAGGTCTATCATCGAAAGAAAGACAGTTCTAGCATTTCCAGAGTGGTCTCTGTCCATAACTGTGCAATGTTCCATTCCAGTCTGGGCTTGGTGTGTTAAAATACCATTAAGTCAACCACAATAGATCTAGGAGAGCTGTAGGATCATTTGTTGTGAACTCAGAAAGACCATAATAAAATATGGTAGACAACAGAGAACCATCCCATTTATGAAAAATGACAGGAATTTTGCTTCATTGTTCAATTTCTTTTTCTAAAATATTTTGCTGGTATTTCTTTTATTGTTTGAAAGTTAATATTGCAAACTTGATACACTGCATCACAAGCATGAAGTTTAGAGATGGTACGTATCTGTCTGAACACATTTATGGCCCATGAATCATTTCTCAGTTCACACACATCTTTGTTTGTTTCATCAAAGAATATAGTTCGGACTCTAAAAGCTTCATAACCCTTCTTCTGAGAAATGTTGAAGTTAACTAAACATCTACAAAACAAACATTCTTTTAAAATTGAAGGATTCAGATTTACACCGAAGTTTGCTTCTATTAACAGCAATTTTGGCCAACCACTCTTCTTTCTTTTTTCATTTGACACTATGATCATAGTACTTATGAATGTGTCTCTGTTTACACTGTTTTTGCACTGTATCACCAGGAGAGACTTGTATATTATTGCATCTGTGTCGATTATACCGTCATCTCCTTTCTCAGCAATGACCTGTCATTCGCTTATTTCACCCATGGGTTTCTTTTCACATATAACACAGGTTTCTGCTTGGCTCATCCTTTCAGAATAATTGTCAAAGCAGCAGAGGATAGGAAGTTTTGGTTAACCTTCAGCTAATACCTAAAAGAAAATTAAAGAGGAAATATTTTTTTTTAGATAAGTAGGAAATAAATTATCAGGTTGTTTAGTCTAGTTCATTTCACAAGATTTTTTATGTTATGTCACACAAATAACCTTCTGAACTAAACAAGGCATAGAAATCAATTTCTTGTTAATAATCTGCATGGCAAACCCCTTATTTTGATGCTAACACAAAAGTTCTGGAGGTTTTCTAATATTTTTTTTGGCAGTAACTTTCAATGATGTCATAAAGGCCGTTTTGCTTTGAGGTAGGTTTCTCAACTTTTGATGTTATTGAGAGGCCTCTTCTTAACATGACAGTACAAATATAATTTCTTTTGCAATTTGTTCAGGGTAGACACTGTAAAACTGGTATGTTTACTAAGAAGCAGTGATCGAGACTATAGGGATATTTTTGATTTAAAATTGTCAGTTTAAATAAGGTAAGTAATTTAAATTGCTAAACCTGCTTGAAATTTTTCCCTAAAAGGTACGAAACTTGCAAATTACATATTTTCCTAATTTTAACTTTTTTTTTTTAACTACTTGGTGTGTGAGATTCAAACAGGACCAACTGACTGGGGAAAAATACATTGAAACTGACTAGACAAAGAGCTGTCAAAAGCATAGAGCAAACAAACTGAAACCCCATCTTTTTGTGGTTGTAATAATAGTAGGCTTAAAAAACCCAACATTGATTTTTTATTATTTTTTAAAGTGTCTCTTTTAAAGCATGTCTAATGAAATGAATAGTCCTCTTATTTGCAAATACTTTAATCTGCAACATGTTAAAAAAACCCCAACAACTCCATTCACAATTGTGACTGTCTCCTATCTTGTGTTGCTTGTTTTCCCATCAAGCAAGGAACATATACACATGTTTTTAACATGCATGTGTTAGAAGAGCAAGCTAGAAGGGAGCCTGGCCGTTTAAAGAAGGTTAGCACCAGCCACAGTTAACAACCAGTGTGGCAAAAATAGGTGCTGTGGTGGCACAAGACTGCCCTAGTAGGCCACAGCCAGGCTAGCCCTCAGGTAACTAAGAGGGACTGATTGGGGCCAGCTGACCTGAACATGGTGGAACCAGCCCAGAAGACTGAGCGGAGAGCTTAGTGAGTGGAAGACACGTGGGAAGCAGGAGCTTAAGAGGAGGCTCTGCTTAGGGACTAGGCAACCCAGAGGTGAGGGGATGGAGTCAGGGAGGGCTCTGTGTGGAAGAGGGGGACTGCTACTGAGCAGCTGAAGGGATTCAGGAGAATCCTGAAGTGGGGTTGCCTGGCTACATGGGGGGTGCCAGGCCAGAAGGGAGGTTCCTGTGAGCTGGGGGAGTGTGGACTCTCTGGGCCCTAGGGTTGGGCCTAGAGGTCCCTGGTATCACCCATGACTGAGCCGGGGCTCTGGTGGGAGGAGCCTAGCTGGTGGGCCAGGGAGTGTAGGGCCCGGACTGGGGGGATCCTGGGGGTGATGCCTACCAGTCCAGGAACCCCAAAGGCTTGACCCTGAGACAGCCTAGACTATACTTTTTTCTATGGCAGGGGGCTCTGAACCAGCTTAGAACAGGCTCTGGCAAAGGCCAGAGCACCAAAGGCAGAGGCCTGTGGCAAGATGTGAATGTGTGCCAGCTGTCCCAGTGCTGGGAGGAGCCAACTGTAGCCCAGAAAGAACAGAGGGAGTAATCCACCCCAGAAGAGGACAATACTGATGAGAACTGGACCCCTCAGATGGCGGTCTAAGCCGGCATGAGACTGCTTGTTGGCTGGGTGCTAACACCCCGAGATGACCCCGAAGACCAACGTCCAGGATGTCCCCAGCCAACAGAGGAAAGAATGATTTACTGGCAGGAATTGGAAACTTATAATAGGAATGATTATATTCTGCTGCTTGCTTGTTTTGAATCATCATTTTCTTTTGATTACCATGTAATGATGGAGAAACCTTGTTTCTCTCTTGAACAAAAGAATACAAACAATGTTGTCTTAGAAGAATACTCATTAATTCATGCTTCTGATTTAATTCTTGGCTGAATTATTGAAACTTGTGTGTTACATTTTCTGGAGTATTTTTTAATTTGCAGTTTAATTATACCTCTACCCAGTATTGCTCATTTGGTCAATATTGATAAGTATGTTATGGTAGGTTTTATAACCTTATGTAACGATTCCTCACAAAATTTGACTTAATTTTGGATATTCTGTGACTTCAAAGCTATTTTTGGCTTGCTTTCAACAGCTGGCTATAGGTCTGTGCTCATCTTGTTTAGAATTAGGTTTTTTTGTTATGTTCATAACATTTCATTGTGTACCATGGCTTTGAAAAAGTCTTCTGAACATAATCTATTTTTGAGATACTAACAGGCACAGTAATCGGTTCATACAGAGAGGTATTCTTGGTGACTGCTCCACAGCTTTGGAACTCCCATCCCCTGGAGGTTCGCCAAAGCCTGAGCATTTTTTTTTTAGAGGCAATGTAAGACCTGATTAGACTTTCAGTGGGATGTGCACGATCTGCAGGGTTTGGGATCGGGCTCACCAACAATTTCTAAACCAACATCTCAGCAGCTGCAGTTTCAGATGCTATAATTTTCTGGCTCTTAGTGAGATGAGAAATAAATCTTGGTTTTTAATAGAAAACGAAGTCATGAAACTTGGTTTCTCCAAAGATTTTCTATCCCCCTTAGGATTCAAAGGTGCTTAAGAAAATTATTGATTAAGAAAAGGATTCGAGATCAAAAAATACAAAATGAGACTTCGGCTTTGAATGCCCAGAAGGTTGCCCCCCTTTATGTTAAAACTAGACTACAATCTTGTGATGCCAGTTATCTTTTGTTCTAACTCTTTATCCCACTTAGCATTCTTCTTCACGGATTTCTGGGGAAGAGGGACCATTAGCAAAGGTGCTCCCTTATCTGTGTCTACCGAACTAAATGTAAGTTGGCCTGGTATATCAGGAGCAAGATCACCATTTAACATCCTCCAGTTATTTTCCTTCATAAATTCGCATAGACACCTCCCATCTGCATTGGTCCTGTGATCCATCATTCTTGAACCTAACTCTATATGGGACCTATTTTCATTTGTTGTTCTTTCGTGGTTTCCAACTCTAGCGTTGAAATCACCAACCAAGAGCAACATGGCACGTGGAGCCAAAAACCTAATATATTCTAGTTTTGATTCAACGAGAGAGACCCACCACCCCGGAGTCTGTCCTTTCTTCCTGGGGGGAAAATAAATATTTACAACCACCAAGGTATTTGAATGGGGAAATTCCATCTGTGCAGCCTGGAAATATGGCGAGTCCAGGTCTATTTGCAAGCTTATACAGTTCGATGTAACTGAAACTCCCATTGCCAAACCTCCACAGAGTCTTCCTTTTTTATGTACTTTGGAAGCAGGCACTACGTGGAAAACAAATCCTTTCAAGTACAATCTTGTGATGCCAGTTATCTCTATTTCTGGACTGATTGACGATAAAGGCGTTCTTTAACATTGTTTCGGTTCAACGTTTTTCCTTCTGCCATAGTCCAAGGGAGATATGCTGTCATTCTATTGGATCTCAGGTTTTGTTTAAATTGCTCTTGGGTCCAGATTGAATCTCTTTCACATGTTATATATGCTTACCCGGCTTATGTACAAGGCAGGGAAAGATTATTATCTCTGTACTTATCTGATTGTCCGACTTGGCATCTGAATACTCTCCTTATTAAATTACTCGTGACAAAGACACCTGCCACTCAAGAGCTAAGACTTCTTTCAGTGCTTGTGTTCTTGATGTCAAGTGGAGGCAAACAATTGACTCCTTTGTACTTTGACCCCAAAATCTTTTTGGCAGGGGAGGGGGCAACTTTGGTTTGGCTCAAACTAGTTTTGGGTCTTTTACGATGGGGACTAACGGGTAGATACTGTGTTATGTGTTTTATTTGATTTTATTATGTATTTGTTTGTTTTGATTTATATAACTTTTAAATTTGTACTCAAATTCTTGATGTTTGTACGTATTTGAAATTACCTTTTGGTTATGCAATAAATCTAAATCTAAAAAAATTGTATAATTTTCTTCTCTATTTTACCCCTCCTTAAACTTTGCCAGGTGAAAGTAGTTGACTTGTAAGTTAAAATCTAGTGGCCAGTTCACCTGGTGTTAGTGACAGATATCCCTTTGTGGCTAAACCTAGCAATCATGTCAAACTGTGATTTTTGTGCCATTTAAAATACACCACAACATAATTATTCTGTTTTAAAAGAAACCAAACCTCAGTTGAAGAAAGAGTGACGTGATGACAAGCAGGGAAGAGTGGATTCCCTCTTCACATGCAGTGTTAGTGTATTACCTTTTTACTTGTAGAAAGCTGGGTTCAGCTCTCATCTTCAAACAGAAATGAAAGTAGTCTTGGAAGACTTGCCTAGAGGAGGAGTTTGCTAGGAAAGGGAGTGAGCTCACCGCATCACCACAGTACTCTGGAGTTTCTATGAAGTTGCATATTTCAGCTGCTTCCCCAGTTTCCTCTGTATATAATCAATCCTGGGAGGAGGGCAGTGGTGCAATTACTACCTTTCTTGGGGGTACATTTGTATCCACCTCCTAATAAAATGCAGTGAATTCATTGCAGCTGATGGAAGTTATACCTTCTGAACCAGCTAGGTTAACCCGGTCCTGTGAATGTTATACTTAATTGCATTAATGAATTCATTTTTAGGAAGACATTTTCAGGTTCTCATTGTTCTTAAAGTCTGATGTCTGTCAGTGGATGCTATTTAGGGGTGGTCTTAAAATAAGTCCCATATGAGTGCCAAGTCTTTATTACTGGCAATATGAGTTTGTGTGAACGATTTAGAGGATGGAAAAAAGGTTGAAGTGATTTCCCCCCCTCCCCCCAATTCAGTAACCACAACCCCCTTATGTAAAAAATAAAATAAATGTTTTATGAGTAGTTATTTTTGTGTGCATATGACTAGGAATGATTACATGAGTAGGTATACCATAAAGTACAGTGAGAATAGGCTTTTAACTTCTGGATTTTTAATTTAAGTAATAATAAACTTGAAAAGTATAGAACTTGGAAAATATTGAACTATTGGTCATCATTAAACCATATAATCTTCTGAACTCTGTATTTTAGAGTAAAGAGATCAGTTTTCACAAACAAGTGATAAGTGCCTAAAACCATGAAAATATTTCCTTGTATGAAGAGGATGGGAGATTGGGATTGTTCCCATTAGAAAGGAGATGACTAAGAGGGGGCTATGATAAAACTGTTCAAAATAATAGTGACAAAGTGGTGGATTATAATAAAATCTCCTGTTGTTTATCTGAAGTAGAAACCTTGGAGCACGTTCTGTTGGCTATGAGGAATTAAGATTGTGCTGGATCACCCCTGTATTGGGGTCAAGTTCACTACTAACTATGCAGCAGAGGATTACTGGTTTTTTAGCTCCTAAAACTGGGGCAGAAATGAAGGCTGTGGCCCTGTTTCTCCTACTTGCTTTTAAGAAAAGAAGAGCTATACACTAAACTGTATGCTTGTCTGTTTTCTTTGTGGCCACTGGCAGAATGTTTTTTTTATTATATATTTACTTGAATATTGTTTTATATATACAATGTTTGTTTTATATACTTAGTCATGGTGAATAGTTGTAAAAATTGATTTAAATTTGAATAAAATAATAACTAATATTTTTATCCCACCCTTCCTTTGAAAGCTCAGGGCGGCTTACAGGAATATATAAAACACATAAACATAAACTATATAGAATTATATATGAAAAAGATGTAAAAACAATTAAAAGAAACCCTAAACCCCACCTACGAACCCTCTCCCTAACTTCTCCACCCCATCCTACCAAACCCTATTCCAGCCCGCCAAACAAAAAGGTCTTGCATCTCTTCTGAAGGTTAAGCAGGTTCAGGCTTAGGCGGATCTCTAAGTGGAGAGAGCTCCATAAGTGTGGAGCAGCGACCGAGAATGCCTCTCTGTGTGCCCTCGTATGAACTTCACGGGCAGTTGATACTTGCAAGAGTTTGTCCTCAGCCAACTTCAGAGGTCATGATGGAACATAAGGGAAGAGGCGGTCTTTCAGATACCTGGAGCTCAACCTGTTTAGGGCTTTATAAGTCAATATCGGCACCTTGAATTGTGTCTGGAAAGCTGTTGGCAGTAGGGGTGGGAAAACCGGATCTTCCGGTATCCGATAATGCCAGTACTGGGCGTACCGGCATTATCGGATTCAACTCGGTAATCCGGGCCGTTTCCCGGATTCCCGGTACCGGATTTTTTTTACATTGCGGCCATTCAAATGAATGGCCGCAATGTAACAAAAAAACCCACAAAAACCCCACGTTTCCCTCCCCCTCCCAGGCTGCAGTTTCCCCAGAAGGCCTACCAGCGTCTGAAGCCGGCAGCCACAGCCGGCCCTGAAGCCGCCGGACCGCCGGAGCTCAATGAAGGTACAAGATCCCTGGGTGCGGGAACTTGGAAGTAGGGTGATCCCTGAGGTAGGTGGGTGTTAACACCCCCCCCCCCCCC
>QEPC01000136.1:1058036-1075509 GCA_003113815.1 Sphenodon punctatus | reverse complement strand
CCCCGCGTGAGATTCCCCTGCCCCAACCTGACCCCTGCCAAAGCCTCCCACCCACCCCACCCCAAGTTAAGGGGAGCATCCTGGACACAGCTGCGTCGAAGCCCCGCCCCCACAAGGGTGGGGGGGAGGGAGAGGGAGTCCCCAAGCCTCCAGTTCTCATCACCGGGTTCCCCCGCCCCAACAACCCCCGATAGTCACCAGTTTGTACCGCAGGGGCGGTCAAGGGAGATGGTCTCATCCCTGCAGGCTGCCCTCTCCAGGTGATTAGACCCCTTCTACAATAAAATAAAATAAAAATCCCACAGAAAAAATTGATTGTCCTCTGACCAGCGCACCACACACAGAGGGAGAAACAATCGCAATCTAGGAGTCATCACAAGCTCCTATCTCTATCCTGGCTACTCCCTCCGGAACCAGAAAGGGTTCTTTAGTGGGGTTACCTATGTTTCCCCCCTTCGTCGTATGTGAACACAGATAATCAACTTGAAGCACTCCGGCTCATTCCAACCACCCATCTCAGCCCTCTCCTGCAGGTAAGAATAAGCACTGTGCACCGAGGTTGCAACCCCCATTCTCTTCACCACATAGACAACACTCTATACCATACTTTCCAGCATGGATGTTGGAACAGCCACCCTGGGCTCCTTGGATGTACTAGCCATCGCCAAGATACCAGCCTCTCTGATGGGAGCCTTTGTACCAGATTTCCATATTTTCATTTCTACCCTACCAATTCCACATTTAAGTCCATTGGAACAACTCCATCAATTTCTCTAGAGAGACCACCATTTTAACCCCATTGCCTTCCCTGATAATAAGTGGGATGATTCCTTCTGCAGTGGAGTCTCAAACACCGCTCAGGTAGTTAACTGCAGCTTTGATATCCATACTGGGATTGACAAAACTTATTGCGCTTTCAACTAGCATGTCATCGGATTGTGACAATCACGATAGCTCAAGCTTCATCAGAACTACTACCTCTTAACTTTGGCTCCTTCTTTACCCCAGGTACCAGCAATGTCTCCAGCACCATCCCATCTTTCTGTAGCTTCAGTATCACTAATTCTGACCCCTTTTCTTTCCTGCAACACTGTGTAGCCCTACCACTTCCTTTTGGTGGCACTGCAACCCCAGCCCCTCCCATCGAACCAGACACGCGTAACAGCACCAAGTGTTGTGAATACTGTGGCTCTGGTACCCTTCATGCCCACCATACCTACAATGACGGAAGCACTTATTGAGGACCAGGATCATCTACCCAAAGAGGAATCCATACCTGCAAAGCAACACCCCCATTCAAAATTGGACACTTCTCAGAAGGATGCCTTGTCATCTCCTTCAAATGCACCAAATACAAGTACTTACCATCGTTACCTTCAGACAACATCTCGGACCCAGTCCAAGCTAACACCTATGAGGACCATAAGAAATTCCTGTGTCTAATTAATAAAACGCCAACTGCTCTCACTTTGAAGATGGTCCCAACTGAATAGAAAGAGGATGATCCTATGTATAGGATTTTGCACAACCGTCTCTCTAAGAAGCTCATGAAAAATTCAGTAGCTCACTAGAAGACCCTCTCATTGACACTTCCAAAAAAGATATAGTAGAAATAGAAAAGGTACAGAGAAGGGCAACAAAAATTATAAAGGGTATGGAATGGCTCCCGTGCGAAGAGAGGCTGAATAGGTTGGGGCTATTCAGGTTGGGGCAGAGACGACTGAGAGGGGATATGATAGAAGTTTATAAAATCATGAGTGCTGTGGAACAAGTTAATAGGGTACAGTGATTTACCTTCTCAAATAGTACAAGAACTAGGGGACACTCCGTGAAATGAACAGGTAGCAGATTTAAAACAAATAACATTCTTTTTTCCACTCAACGCACAATTAAATTGTGGAATTCGTTGTCAGAAGATGTGGTCAAGGCCAGTAGTATTGCTGGGTTTAAGAAAGGATTGGATAAGTTTCTGGAGGATTGGTCCATTAGCAGCTATTATCCAGATAGGTTTGGGGAATGTAACCTCTTACTGTCAGGTGCTGGGAGTGAACAACTGAATGGATCACCCCATTGTGAACTGTTGGGGGGTACTTCCAAGTGACCAAGATTGGCCACTTACAGAGACCGGTGCTGGGCTCAGTGGATCATTGGTCTGATCTAGTATGGCACTACTTATGTTCTTCCTCCCATATGATATCTATGGATAGTTCAGGACAAGGTTTTCCAAAATGCTGTTGAAGTTAATTGAGTAAGTGCGGATAGTGTCACTGTGTTTGAAACCTTCTGGTACTTGAAAAGGGTACAATAATAGCACTTGTACTCGCTATTAGTGAGGTAGAACTATCATTACTTTTAAGATACAGCTGTAAAAATCTCTACTTTAGTGGTTTCCAAACGTTTTGTGGTGTGACTCCATAACAAGACTTAAATGTAATCCCATGAATCCAGACAGAAGCAGTCATTCAAAATATTTCAAATATCACTTGAAATCATGACCCCATATGTAGATTGCTCAACCTCACTTGGGGTCACTTGCACCCCATAATTTAGAGATGGAGACAAAGTAGTCCAGATGCTATCTTTTATTGGATGAACTACTATTGGTGAGCGTATGCAAGCTTTTGGTCCGCAGAGGGCCCATCCTTCTTTAAATGCAGAGGAAGGGGACTGTTGGCCTGAAAGCTTACATACTCTCACCAACAGTAGCTAGTCTAATAAAATACATCATTGAAACTACTTTGTCTCCATCCCTTATGTTTGTAATCAGCACAGCTACTACATTGTCTTTCTAATCCACAGTTTAGGAACTTGACATCGGAGGAGTTAATTAACCAACTGCTGTGCAAAATCAGCGAGTTGGTAAGTTTGGTACAGGGGCAGCAGAGTTTGTTGAAGACAGTTTTACAAACTGTGGAAACAAAGGAAAGGGAGGGTATTAGGGAATCTCCCCCCCCCCCCCCCCAGTGATAGCTCAGTCTCTTATGCCCCCCAGACGGTGCCTTTGGCAGTGCCATTTCAGCAAGGCAGTCCAGACCGGATGCCTGGAGAGGAGGTAGCCGATCGGGTGGTGCTGGCCCCAGTGTTAGAGGCAGTTGCTTTTAGGATTTATCCATTGCCTGGCGGTTATCTACCCCCCTGGAATTCTAAACATGCAGTGGCTTACCATCTGGAATCCATTTTGGGTTGGGTGCCCTGTGGGGTTATAGTTGATCCAGATTTTGTCTGCATAGATTGATAGTCTATTTTAGTTGCCCGCGTTTTGCTTATAGGGTATTGGAATATGCCTGCCTGCTGGCTACTTAGGGTGTTTATGTGGGGGAGGTGTTTAATGACCAGTGGAATTGCGCTATTGTACCCCGGCCATTAAGGGCATGGGGGGGAACCCAGTACCTGGATCCTAGCCCCTCCAAAGGTCAGGAGGGTAAGGTAGACGGGGTGAAGGAATGGTGGGAGTTTAAAAGACAAGCGGGTTCAATTAATGTAAGGTTACGTCACCTAGCCAAAGCTGGGTCCTTGGGTGGGGATAAAAAGGATCACCGATTAACTGCCCCCCTTGAGGGAGCATTAGACGCTTCGGCCTGGAGTGGAAACAAGGTACCCCTGAGGTCAGTTTTAGACAGGCAAATTCAGGAAGTGGTTGCCCTTTCTGAGAAGCGACCCCGGACGGGGCTAACTCCAGAGGTAGGTTATGCATCATCTGCTGCCACCTCAGAGACATTATAGCAGGTTAGGGGATCTCCCCCAGGGGAACAGAGTAGGGATAAGCAGGAGTTGGGTCCGCTTGGTGGAGATATTGGTGGGACCCCTCAGGGGGACGCATGACAAAAAGTGCCTTTACCCACTGACTCCTTGAAAATCTGTTCTTGGAATGTAGCGGGTTGGGCAAGACATGTAGGGGATGTTTGTTTCTTCGATTTCCTAAAGCTCCACCAGATCATTTTGATCCAGGAAACCTGGGCTAAGGAGCCTCTGGAGCTGGAGGGGTTTAGGGCTTATCTCCCGGCTACTAATTATTGTGATAGGGGAAGGACTTGTCGGGGGCTTGCTTGTTTTATTGCTCAGGAGGCAGAGCCAGAGGATTTTGCGGTGGTTCTTTCTCCCCAGTTGGCCCTGGGTTTTGTTGCAAAACTCGAGGAGTTTACCTTAATTTGTTTTACAGTATATATGCCTCTGAGGAACGCTCGATATTATAGGGACGTTATGTGGGACCGGCTGGAGGAATTTACGAACTCACTCAGCTCTGTTTACCCTGGGGGTTCATTTGTTATAACAGGCGATTTCAATGCCAGACTGGGTGCCAATGATAATGCGTTGTTGCCATACTGTGAGTTGATACAGGATAATGCACCCGAGGTTCTGGACTGTAGAAGATCTAAGGATGGGCATATTAACACATGTGGCTTTAAGTTGGCAAACTTCATGATAGGCCATAATCTGTCCATTCTTAATGGGTCGGGTTTTGGAGACCCGCAGGGGGAGTTCACCTATGTGGACTCCGGGGGGGACTAGTGTAATAGACTATATCCTGGTTTCCCCTGCTATTCTCCCCCTGGCTTCAGATTTTGCAGTGGGGATTGAGTTGCTGGGTGATCATTTGCCTCTTATCTTGGAACTTGGCCAGCCTGGTCCGGCGTTGGGGCCAGATAGACAGCTGTAGACCAAAGAGATGGATAGACTGAAGGCACTGAAATGGGATGATAAACTGGTTGAGCGTTTAGCAGATCTTATTTCACGACCATATATTTGCCAACCGAGAGACCAGTTGTTGTATTTAGACAAGGATGAGGAGATTGTGGCATCATTTGATCCGCTTAGCTCAGCCTTGGGTCGGCATTTCTTGGCCTTAGTATATGATCTGGCGGATTTTGGCAATAAGAGGAATAAGAGATGGTTTGATAAGGACTGCCAGTTGGTTAGAGCCAAACTCAGATCTCTCTATCTTGCATATAGAAGGGAGGAACGGCGTAGGCTCCCTCCAGAGTACTTTCATACTAGGGCCCAATATAAAAACTTGATCAAACAGAAGAAAACCGAATACAGTGAGGAAAGGTGGAGTGCTCTCCTAAGGGCAGCAGAATTGAAAGATTCGTGGCGGTTTTGGAAAATCATGAATGGGTCAATGAATAGCGGGGTTAGTCAGGAGCTCTTCCCTATTCCCGCGCATACGTGGGTTGAATATTTTCAGGCAATTTTTGGTAAGCTGCCCAGGGACTGCCTCAACAATTCCCCCTGCACCACTTGGGAGGATTTCCCCCTCTGGCCACCGGTGACAGAAGATGAAGTTGAGCTTTTGGTAGTTGCCTTTAAAAATCACAAGGCGCCGGGCCTGGACTTAATTCATATTGAGTTCATTAAAACGTTTAGGGATTGGTGGATCCCCCTGCTTGCAACCTTATTTATGGCCATTAATAACAACGGAGTGTTCACTGAGCAATGGGGGAAGGCAATTGTAATCCTGATTTTTAAAAAGGGGTTGAGAACGGACCCGGGCAATTATTGGCCCATGAGTCTGTTGTCGGTGATGGGGAAGATTTACGCTAAGTACCTGCAGAACCGGCTTGTGGAATGGATGTCTGACTCCAAAATATTAGCTGTGGAGTAGGCTGGGTTCCAGAAGAGCCGTTCAACGATCGAGCAGTTCTACATCTTGTACCATCTAATGGCCAAATATAGATCTAAGAATGGGGTTCTCTATGTGGCTTTCCTGGATTTAAAGGCAGCTTTTGACATCGTGGATAGGGAGCTGCTGTGGATCAAGCTTCTGGGCTCCTCGGTGGATAGAAGGCTTGCTAGGCTAATTTCTTTCCTGCATCGCCGTTCTTCTTTGGTGCTTAGGGTGGACTCTGTGGGCCATGTCACCGCCCCTATAGCCACGAAGGTAGGCGTCAGGCAGGGATGCATGCTGACGTCGTTGCTTTTCAACCTGTTCATCAATGAGGTGTCAAATGGCGGAAGTGAGATTCTTTCCACCCAGATTGGGCTCCTGGCCTATAGGCTGTTTGGGGTATGTGGATGATATGGCCCTGCTGTCACAGACCCGAGTTGGGCTGGTTCGGCAGCTGAATGCTTTTGTCGACTTCTGTACAACTAACAAGCTAACTCGGAACTATCAAAAATCCAAAATCATGGTATTTTCAGCTAGGAAGAAAATCTACATTTGGAATATAGGTGGCCAATTGATACAACAGGTACCTTCCTTCTGCTATTTGGGTCTTCTTTTTCATAGGACTGGTTCTTGGAAGGGTCATGTTGACAGAGCCATTGCTATGGCTCGTGGGACTTCCAAGGCTATTCTTAGGCTCTTTAGGAGCCAGGGAAGAGCCCCTATAAGCTTGCCAATCCAGGTACTCAATCCTAAGGTAAAGGCACAGCTTCTATATGGGGCAGAGCTGTGGGCCCTGTTCCTTGCGCCCATGGCGAACGGGGTGCAAGCTAGATTCCTAATGGGTATTCTGGGGAACCCTAAGAGTACCCCACATGTAGTTGCCTGGGTTGAACTGGGCCAGATTAGCTGGCAGCAGATTAGCTGGCTGCTATGGACCTAGCTTTGAAACTTTGGATCAAACTGCTTTCCGACTGCGGCTCAGTTTTATTGAGGGAAGTGTATTCTGACCTCTTTATTGACCCTTGGTCGAAGAAGGTGGAGATTTTCCTTTTTGGAATCAGGGATTCCTAGGGAATATCTACTCCACAAATACATGGGCATGATCAGGAAGGAAATTTTGCTAAGGTCGAGTGATATCGGAAGGCAGAATGAGTTGGGAGTTATCAGCTCCTCAGTACATTTGCGTGCGTACCTCAATTGGGCACCAGAGTTGGGACAAATGGCGCATTACTTAGCTTGCCCCATTTCACAGGAAGCTAAGGGCTTATTTTTTAGGGCTCAAGCGAACTCGTTCCCCTCTAGTGTTCTGGAGGGTCGTTTCCAGGGTATTCCCTTTACAGAAAGGTTGTGCCCGTTTGACCAGGGGGCAGTTGAGACGGTGGAGCACATTGTTCTCTCTTGCCACATGTATGACGATATCAGAGCCCGGTTTATTGCGCCCCATGTTGCCAGATTCCCCAGTAGATCAGCGGGTGCCCTTTTGGGGTTACTTATTGATAGTGCGGATACCCTAACTATCCAAGATGTCACCTCTTTTCTACTGCAAGCGGTGTCATTTAGTGTAAGGAATTTAAAGCTATTTATCCAATTCAGCCTACTAATGACACCCCTTAATTATATAGGGAACTGGGTTATTTGAATTCTGGGTTTGGCGGTGGTTCCTTATTTTGGCAAATTGGTATTGCTTATATCCTGTGGATATGTGTCTTATGACGTTTTGCTACAAATTGCTATGTATGAACCTTGTATGAATCTTGTTTTATTGTGTATGTTGTATGTTTTTCTGTTTCCGGATGCAGTGGTCTTTGGCCACGCTTAATGAACTGAACTGAACTGGACACAAAATCGCCAGTACCTAAAAGTCAATGGAAACTGTTTACCTGAGGCCAAAACCACATCTAGATTTAATCTTTTATTTCCTACATTTCCTGGGAAAGTATATTCTGATGGCTTCTTCGGAGTTCTGCTCCTCTACTTCCCTTACAGGGCACCAAAGTTCTTTCCCTTATCAACGCAGGGGCTGTATATATACATTTATAACTAAATAGAAAAGTGAAATACATAAGTGGTTAGCAGCAACAAGTATGTATGTACATCTCCTGTAGTAGAGAATAGTCTTTGCTTTACTTGTTTGCAGACTGTGTACTACTAAATGATTCTATTGTTATTCTTTATCTGTCTTTTCTTATGATGGCAGTATCTGCCAACTGTTGATCCTTCTACCTGGTTACGGTCTTCATCTTGTAGTTTAATCCATGCAAACATCAGTCCACGCGTATCCGAATGCAACAGTTAAATCTAAGAATGCTGCTGAGTGTGAACTCTAAGCTTTTTCTCAGTGACACAACTTACTGTTTAAGCTATATCCCAATCTCTTTTTAATATCAGAAGAGCACAGTTCAGATTTTGTCATGGTTGGTTTTATTTACTATTAAATCCAGTAGGCAAACATCATAGCACTGGAAAATCAATCTGTCCTAGAAATATAATAGGGGTATAAAGAGAGGTGAGCAAGATGCCTATCTCATAGACAGTCACATGATTTTATCACTACCAGACAGTTGAGAACCACTAGAATCGTAGTGTTTTTCCAAGAGTATTGGTTCTGTAACAAGTTTAGTATTTTGCCAAGAACAAAGGTTCTGTAATAATTTTAATGGCTGGACCTTTATCTTTAACTGTGACCATTTAACAAACATTATATTTGATGCTTATTGCAGTGTATTTTATATAGTTTTTGTGTTAAGGCTATTGTTAAATTTAGCATTTGATTACTTCAGTCTTACCAACAGCACCTTTTAATAGAATATTAAAACTCCAGTTACATAATGCTACACCGGAAATTATGAATAAGCATACATCCTGAAAATTTCAACTCTAAATTTAATGGATGCAGGGTTATTTTTAACCTGTTTAAATCAAAATAACCTTGTTGCAAATATAATTAGAACAATCATCCAATAATTTAGGAACTAGCACAATGCCAACAAAAGAATCTTGACTCTAACCACATTGAAGAAAAAACCTCCAACCTGTCCCCATGCCCTTCAGACAAACATTTATGTTGGTAGTAGTGAGGCCATGAAGTGTGTCCAGAAGGTCTGGGTGGATCACAGAAGAAAGGTGACAAGGGGAAAGAGGGAGCAGAGTTTCAGAACTGGAGGCTCTTCACTGAAATCTCCCTACCAGTAGCTGCTGCCTCTTATACATGTTTGGGACCGTTTACTGAACCCTTCAGCTTCTGCCTTCTTTACTGTAAACTCTTCTTGCCAGTATCCTCAACAATCTTTGCTAGTTCATATTTGTGGGCCAGTATATCATCCTCTATGCCTTTGACATGTTTGCTGCTTTTAAAAGTCACGTTCATGATTGATGCCCTCTCTTCCTTTGATATCCCATACTTTTCTTTTTCAAAATCCAGCTACCTTGTCTTAACTCAAGCTTCAGGCTTCAGTGTTCATGAGCAAAAGGTGCAGATTTTAGTGTTGTCTTCATTGTGAAAGTACAACAGTCTTGAAAGCAACAGTACAATTTGTGGTGCCCTGAAAAGGAGAGCCTTTTGCACAGAAGCACAAATCCAATATAACCGTCTGAACTTATGAGAAATTGAACTATTTGTACAGCTCATGTACATTCGCCTGGGTCCATATACATGTCAGATTCGTCAGAACTCAGAAGTAACAAACCGGAGAAGACTAAAAAGAAATCAGCATGGATGCTTGCTTGCTTTCTGTCACGGGCAGCAGGTCGTCCGTGAACAAATGCAAAGCAGTTTGCATACCTGAGCAGGCCTAAAGACAAGATCGAAGGGATCCAGAAAATATTTGGGTTCCACACACATTGCATATTCTCGTGCAGTTTTCTTACCAATGTACCCCCCATAATGGTCAGATCTAAATGCATCATGCTATTCAGTTCTGAGTGGGGATACATTAAAATCAACCTCGGGTGTAGTGAGGTTTAATTAATTTAACCAATGTTTCAACTTGTCCAACTGGATGTTTGCTCTAAGGCTTGTTTAATGTATTGTATAATCCAAACTTGCCTTTCTTGTTAGATGAGCATGGCTCAAGCTGAAGAGCTGAGTGTACAATAATATTTTAAATAGTATTAGCAAAACAGACTCTTATAATGTGTCATAAGACTGTATCTGTGTGCTCCTGAGACACACCTCATCATGGTGATCTCATGTTTTTCTGCCTATGGTAGAAAATAGGTCACATGTTCTAGCAATGAAAGAATGCCATTATCTATGGCTGACATAAAAGTTAGTGCTCTCAAGAACTGGAAATTGAAATTATGTATCATCCATATTATTATTATGTTATAGACTTGTTTACAATGATTGTAATTGGTAGTGGCATTTTAAAATGTCTCAATTATTTAATTTGTTTATTTACCCTAGAGGTTCTAGCTTTGAAAAAAGAAGTCAAACCGTAATTTACTAAATCTATTTTTTAAACTTTTTTTTAGACATTTTGTTAAAGCTGTTTGTTTTGGGGTTTCACAATAGGAATGCTTCCTGTATTTTGCACATTATGGTGAACACATTCTTGTACTGTGATGTCTTATTTTTATAGTCTATTTTTACCCTTTTGTTATAAGGGGAGATTTTTGTTCTGGTTTAATTCTTTGGTACGCTTTATGAACTAACAGGTGGTTTCTTGACAGCTTCTGGCACATCTGGATCAGATCAGTTTTCTGGATCCATCACAGTCTGGCTTTCATCCGGATTACGGCACCAAGACTGCGTTGCTGGTCTTGGTCGATGATGTCCGCTGTGAATTAGACTGGGGTTCTACCCTTTTGGCTTTGTTAGATCTCTCAGCTGCTTTTGATACTGTTGACCGTGAGATGTTGTTGGCCTGCTTGTGGGACTGTGCTGGGGTGGGTGGAATTGTTCTTGAATGGTTCCATTCTTTCCTGGCCAGAAGAACTCAGCGTGTGGTACTGGAGGACTGTTCTTCGTCCCCCTGGGACCTCACATGAGGGGGGGAGGGGGGGCATAGCTCAAGTGGTAAGAGTGTGTGATTTGCATGTATAAGGTCCCAGGTTCAATCCCCGGCATCTCCACCTCAGGATCCCTGGTAGCATGCCTGGGGGAGGCCTCTGCTGGGGGCTTGGCGGGGTCTCAAGTAGCACGCTGGGATGACCTCTGCCGGAGACCTTGGAAAAGCCAGATTTGGACCCGAATTTGAAACCCCTGCTGCCGTGTCAGGTTGTGACAATATTGGACTAAGATGGACCATTGGTCTGACTCAGTTAGGCAGTTTAGTTTAGCTTAGTCCCGCAAGGATCTATTCTGTCCCCTCTCCTGTTCAACGTGTATATGCAGCCGTTAGGGGAGGTCATTAGAGGGTTTGGTGTCCTCAATATGCTGATGACACCCAACTGAACCTCTTGTTTTCCGCTGACCCAAGCCCGTAGTCTCGTTACTTACCCGGTGTCTGGCAGCTGTGGAGGACTGGATGCGGGTGAGCTGTCTGAACCTGGATCCCAACAAGATGGAGGTGATGCTGGTGGGGTGGACCAGGGGTGGTGGAGGTCCCTGTCATTGATGGGGTTCGCCCCTCCCTGGTTCCTTAGGTTTGTAGATAGATATTGTTTTATTGTTTGGTCATTGGCCATAACAAATAAGAATAAAGAATAAAAATAGCATAAACACAATATAATAATGACATAATTTAAAATGCACTATAAATATGGTTAACAAGAATAACAAACAATAACTCGCAAAACAAGAAAACAAATGAAGTTTGCCTTGCCCTTCCCGGGGCTTAAGCTGGCGACTCTTGACCCCTGTGATTAATAGAGGAAATTAACAGTTAAATAAAAAACATGTTTGTACATGTATAGACACTAGTAAGGAACACTGTGGTTAACAACTTCAAACATAGACTCCAAGTAGCAAAGTCAAGAGAAGGAGGAGATTGCTAACCTTGCCCGCATCCGCCCCTTTCTATCTATCTCCTCGGCCAAAATCCTTGTTCATGCCCTGGTTATCTCTCGCCTCGATTACTGCAACCTCCTTCTTGCTGGCCTCCCTCGCTCCCACCTGTCCCCCCTTGTTGCAATCCAAAACTCCGCCGCCAAGGTCATTCACTCTGCCCGTCGCTTCGACCATGTACAGCCTCTCCTCCTCTCCCTTCACTGGCTCCCCCTTCCTGAACGTATCCTGTTCAAACTCCTGGTTTTCACGTTCAAATCGCTCCATGACCAAGCTCCCCCTTACCTCTCGGACCTAATCGCCCTACGCACTCCTGCGCGCGCTCTCCGCTCTTCCTCTGTCCCCTCCCTCGCTCTCCCTCGTTTCTCCTGCTCGCCCAACCGCCTTCGTCCCTTCTCCCTCGCTGCCCCCCATGCCTGGAACTCCCTCCCTGCCAACATCCGCCTTGCCTCCTCCCTCCGCTCCTTCAAATCCCTCCTCAAGACCCACCTTTTCCATGCTGCCTTTCCCAATGCCCGCTAGTCTTTCCCCTTACTCTTACTGTCGGCCCTCCTCTGCTGACTGCTGCTACCAACTTCTTTGTAACCAAGTCAAGCACGCACACCTGAGACTTCGCATCCACTTGAATGTTTGTTTGTCTTCTCCCCTGTCTCTCCCACTGTCCCCTCTCCCTGCCCCCCCCCCCTTTGTCTTTGTCTTTTAGATTGTAAGCCACAGGCAGGGACCGCGTCTAATTCTATGTTCTGTACAGCACCAGGTCATACGACTGGCGCTATATAAATGTCTAATAATAATAATAATAATCTCCATTTATAAAATACTATACAAGCTCCGAAGGCAGCAACTGCCTTAGATCTAGAAGAATCACGATCCCCTAATAATAGCTGGACTCGAACACTCTCGGGCAAACCAGCTGGCATCGAATGGATGAAAGAACCAATATATTTATTCCTCAGGGGGTTATACTTAGGGTAATGTAATAGTATATGCTCATTAGTCTCAAGGGCTACCATATTACAATGAGGGCAGAGTCTTTCTGCCCTCAGGATTTTCCTGTATCTGCCTTGCAAAATGGCTGAGGGGAAGACGTTGCAGCGCAAGAGTGTTAAAGCTTTTCTCTGGGCCCAGTTTGGCCACTTGGCTAGATGCTTCGTCCGTATATCTCTGACTCAAACCTGGCCACCATCAACCATGCCTTCATCATCTCAAGATCTGGACTATTGTAATGCGCTCTATGTGGGGGTACCCATGGTGACAGTTCGGAGACTGCAGCTGGTGCAGAATGCGGCAGCCCATCTCACGGGGACAGGGCACCATGAGCATATAGCACCTGTGCTTCGTTCGCTGCACTGGCTGCCGATAGTCTTCTGGGCCCGATTCAAGGTGTTGGTTCGTACCTATAAAGCCCAAAATGACCTGGGCCCAACCTATCTGAGGGACCGCCTCACTCCCCGGGTTCTGGATCGGTCCTTGTGGTTGGCCGGGAGTGTCCTCCTTGATTTGCCCTGGGTATGGTGGGGGACGTCGTTGGAGAGGGTGTTTTCGGTGGCGGCACCATGGCTATGGAACTTCTGGCAGAAATCAGCTTGCCTCGGATCTCCCCTCCTTTAGGTGCCAGTGTAAGCCCTGGTTTTTTGCCAGGCTTTTGGTGGGGGAGATGGGTGGTGGGGTGGAGGGAGGGCTACTGTTTTAGATTGTGACCTTTTTAGAAGAATTTTATCGTATATTGCATTTTATTGTTTTGTTATTCTTATTGTTAGCCGCTCCAAGCTGTCAGAGGCAGGATACAAGTTTTTGTATAAATAAATAAAATAAATAAATCGTGCTCCTTTCAGCTTCCAGGCTCCAACTGACTCTTCTCTTAGGGCTCTCCTTTTTATATAGCTAGATGTGGGCATGGCTTCTTCCTTACACGTTAGTTCCTTAAACAGGCTGCAGCTCACAGGATATTTGCCCTAGTACACTTTATATTGCCAGTAAAAAAATTTTGCTTTTAAAAATAAAATAAAAAATGAATGAAACATCTAGAGCTGCTTTCTCAAGACACATCCTGTAGTCCTTTTCTGCATAACTTCCCAGAGGTTTATGGCAGTTTTCCCTGTATAGCACAGCTGGTACTGGCCTGTTGTGAATGTTGTACCTCTTTTTTGTTTGCTTTCTGGTCTCTGTGAGTGAATAATAGGGTTGAAACTAGAATGCAAAGCATTGTCGCAAGAACATGCAAGATTCTAGAAAATCTGAAAAATGCCCTGCGCATGTGCAAAATGCCTGCTGTGGCCATTCTGCGTATCCATGGGCCCCCGGTGGCCATTTTGCACATGCACAGAATATTTGTTGAGGTTTCCTGAAAATCTTTCAAGGTTCTCAAAAAACCCCAAATGCTCTGCGCATGTGCAGAATGCTTTTTTTGGGGGAAGGGGGGGGACGTTTATACGGCGCTTGAGAATCTCGCTGATTCTTGTGAAATTCTCGACCCAGAGAAACCCATTCTCTGCGAGATTCTTGAAGGAGTTGAAATCTTGTTTCATCCCTAGTGAATAATGGGCCGCGTACTCTATTAGTATAAAACATAAACTGGCTAGGCTTTCAGATATCTAAAGTATTTACAGTACTTCATTTATAAGTGCTTAGAAACTTATAGTGGTGAATATATGTGAATCTCTAGGGCAACTACAGTGGTAAAGGTACATAAGTGTTGCTTAAATTTCTATATATCCTATTCCCCATTCTTGCATGTTTTAAAAGGAAAGTTGCTTATCTGCATTGAGCAAAAACTTAGATTTTTTTATTTGATTTTTTCATTATTATTTTTTACACTATCTTATGTTCACAAGTGCTTTCTGCCAAGAAAGGCTTTCCTTCAGTGGCTGGAAGTTTCTCTCCCTAAGCCTATATTTAATTTTCTGTGTAGCTGTTTCTGTGCTCCAGGAATAAAGAGGTAGTCTTTGAGATACGCTGATCTAGATGGAGTGCTTAATTGCATCTGGAAATGAATGTGAAGTTAATGGAGGACACTCAGCTCAGACCAACAGGTGTTGCTGCACCTGATGTTTCCTGCGGCCTTGCTTGATGGTCTAGATAAAGAATGTTACAAACGTTTAGTCTTGAATTGGGAAAAAGTATTTGATGGTGCTGTTGCTCCTAGAGTTTCAAGGAGTGGGCATGAAGCAGATAGTGGAAAGCTTGACTGCTCTCTTGATTATTGGAGGGCATCAGAGCTGATGTAATATGTAGCTGTATTTGTGTTTGACCTGTATTGTGTTTACAGTCGTGTAATCATTTCCCCTCCATTGGTAAAGGCTAAAATTAGCACAGCATAATTACAATACTTTGCTTCAGGATAAATTTTCATTAGTCTGTGTCTAATTTATGCTAAGTCAGTTCAGGAAGCAAAATGGTAAACTGGAATAACTTGTTTGAAATTTCAACCCAAGTGTGTGTCCCTCTTCTTTCCAATTGTAAACCTCTTCCATGCGTTCCTTGATTTGGCAGTTTATTTAGCTATTGGTACTACTGTAGCTTTAATAAAGTGAATATAAAGCTGTTCCACAGCTTCCTTGAAGCAAATTTATTTGCGATTACAAATGAACGATTGGTTGTTCTTTCTTATTTAAGATTCTTTAGAGAGCCAAGTACATTGAAGTAGCAACCACAGTTTGTATGTGAATAAAATACAAGAGTCTGTACAATCACTCCACGTATTTTTGTTTGCTGTCTGAGGAAGGTGTAGTAAGGGGTGTCAGACCTAAATGATGAATAAGAGAGACCACAATGGTAGTTTTACACTGCTTTTTGAAAATGTAAAGAGAAAAACATTGGGATTCATGCATAAATTTAATCCTGCTCTCTTTTTTAAAGTGACTTTCCTTGCAATTAATGTTAACATATTTAAAATTCTGTTGCTATACAAAGGCTCTTCTTTGAATTCTGTCTTCTATGTGACCTTGCAGTAAAGTCATGAAAGCTTGAATCTTTGCTGTTGCAAATCTCTCCATAGCAACATGCATCTTAGCTATATAATTATTAAATGATTTGAATTGTGAATATTAGCAGAGGCAATTTATGGAAAATATAAAACACTTTTTTTTCTATAATGTGATTAAAAAAAATCAGCAATACAAAAAAAACCTGAAGGATTTTTTTCTTTTGTTATTGTTTAATGTTCATGTAGCACCAGCAATGTACCTGGTGTTTTACAGTAATCCATTCTAGACTGGTCCCTCCTATGGCCTTAATCTGAGAGAGACCAGGGAGGGGAGAAAAGGGGGAGGGATTCAGAGGGAGAGACAGGAATACATCCCTGAAGTTGCAGGTGCACATGCTTAGCTTAGTTACAGGGGAGGGGACCCTAAGAAAACCAGGAAGGAGACTAAGGGAATAAGGAGCTAGGAAAAGTCTGACAGAAGAGGTAGGGGTCGAAGTTTGGAAGTGAGGTAAGCAGAACAAATGTACTCGGGGAGAGAGTTTCAGGCATGGCGGGCAGCAAGGGAGAAGGGGCAGACACTTTTCAAGCAGGGGTCGAAGTTTGGAAGGGAGGTAAGCAGAACAAATGTACTCAGGGAGGGAGTTTCAGGCATGGGGGGCAGCAAGGGAGAAGGGGCAGACACTTTTCAAGCAGCAAGGGCGTCTTGTGAGCAGGCAAGGGCGGTAGCAGAGGAGGAGCAGAGTTCCTGGAGTGTGGCGGGAAAGGAGCACAGAGAGAGAGAGAGGAGGGACCTTGAAAGCAAGGGCAAAGGAACTTGTCGACGCACCCCTCCCCCAAGTGAGACACGACACAAAAAAAATTGGAATTCAAATGGTCGCACTCTTTATTAATAAACACATTATGTAACCGAATTATGATGGTGGGGCAATTCGCTAAGGTGAATTGGGTCCAGCACCCATACTCAAAAAACACATGAACATAACTCAGGGATTAGCCCGATATCCCATCGGGTACCAATCCCTCATAACTGTTCTAAACGTCTCCCCCTCCCGGCACCACAGTCACGGGGAGGGGGACCACGGCCCGGATGGGCCGGGGGAAGGAGGAGGGTGCCCTCAAGCCGGGGATAGTACGTGTCCCTACGGCCCTCGCGATCACCTCTCCCAAGGGATTGACTCCACCGCTTGCCATACCCTGCGATTGCAGCTGAAATCACTCCCTCATCTCTTAAGGAGATGCCCCCAATTAATCTTCTAACCTACCTACTCATGTGCTGGACCCCTGCCACTTAGGGGCTGCCAGACTTACTGTACAGACCCGAACCCCCCACCGAATTAAACTTTTACTAAAACTTCCCGCAATTTTTCTTGTAACGCTGCCAGGTACCACTCGTTTCCCATGGGAGACAAGCGTACCCCGTCTAACCTATATAACTCCGTCTTGTTGTGTGTGATTGCCCTATGGGGAATCGTCGCCCCGCCTACCTCCCTCAACCATCTCCCTATCTCCCTATTCACTGTCCTCCTGGTCCTATTCATTTTACGTGGTGGTATGCCTGCGCCCCAAGATATTCTCTCGACCCAGTCGTTCCACAGAATCAACACTCCGGGAAACATGAACTTGATCGACCAAATGTCGTTTCTGATGTCCTTCAACATTTGAACCCCTTTTACCCCACCTAAATCGTTTTCCCCGAGGTGAATGACCAATATGTCAGGCCTGCCCCCTTGTTCCTTGCTCAGAGTGGGAATCAGCTGGTGCCAACGCATACCACCTTTGCCCATCCACCGGATTCGTGCGTAGGCTGATAGGCCCAGTTGCGTCCCCCAATGTGATTTCTCCGCCGCTTTTCCGGCCCATCGAACAAGGCTATGCCCAACGATCCAAATTCTGCACTTTGGGAGACGCCCCGAACCTACGGAAACAAAGATGGTTACTCATGCTGCAGGGACAATGGCGTCCGGAGGTATGCCCTATACGCCCGGCTGCGCCACCG
>QEPC01000136.1:1025794-1054655 GCA_003113815.1 Sphenodon punctatus | reverse complement strand
TGTTAAAGAGGTCTACGATCCAAGGTTCCACGCCCACGGGGGTAAAGGTTCCGGATCCAGTCTGGCTCCAGGTGCGAGCGAGCGAAACCGCTCCATCTGGAAGCGAGATATGGAATCAGCCACTCCGTTGTTAACCCCAGGGACATGCCGTGCCTTGAATACTATGTTGTTACGCAGGCAGACTAGGACAAAAGCCCTGACTAACCCCATGACCCTGGACGAGTGAGATGATTGGGCATTGAGTATATATACCACAGCCTGGTTATCACACCAGAAGCGAACTGTATGGTTGGCAAACTCGTCATACCAGAGGTGGACGGCTAAGACTATCGGGAAAAGCTCAAGGAACGTCAAGTCCTTTGTCATGCCCCCCTCGATCCATTCATTGGGTCAAGGGGCCCCACACCACTGGTCCCTGAATATTACTCCAAAACCCATCCCACCTGCAGCGTCAGAGTGGACTTGCAACTCCGCCTCCACTAACAGCTCATCCCGCCACATACTAACCCCGTTGTAATCAGCCAGAAAAGAAGACCAGATATCTAAATCGTCCTTCATCTCCCGAGTGACACGTTTGTGGTGATGGGGCTGAGGCGAACCAGCCAATTTAGCGTATAGATGCGACAAAAACGCTCTTCCGGGGGCCACTAGCCTACAGGCGAAATTTAAACTGCCAACTAATGACTGGAGCTGTTGGACTGTGACCTTACAGGACAACCTGCACCCCGCGATTTTTGATCGCAGGGCGCTCAACTTGTCATGTGGAAGCCGGGATACCCCCTTTTACTGTGTCGAGCTCTATGCCTAAATACTGTAGCGAAGTGGCTGGTCCCACTGATTTCTCAGGCGCCAATGGGATGCCCAAACTGTCGGCCATTTCATGGAAGGACTCCATTAACTTCTGACATTCATCGGTTCCGGCAGCACCCATGAAGAGGAAATCATCCAAGTATTTGGTGACGTCCCCTCCATCCGCACGCCGCCGAATCAGCCATTCTATAAGCGTACTAAAACGCTCGAAGGCCTAACAGGAAATGGAGCATCCCATTGGCATGGCCTTATCAAAGTAAAATTGCCCTTGGGAAGTGAACCCCAACAGGTGGAAGCTGTCTGGATGGACCGGCAACAAACGAAAAGCGGACTTGACATCACACTTAGCTAAGAGGGTCCTGGGTCAGTGGCATTTGACTAGCTCTACGGCCGCGTCAAATGATGTATATCGCACCGTAGTGAGGTCCTTAGGAATGGCGTAATTAACCGACCTACCTCGTGGATATGATAAGTGATGTATAAGCCTGAACTCGCCCGGGGCCTTCTTGGGGACTACCCCGAGCAGGGAAACTACCAGGTCGGGAAATGGCAGGGAAACGAAAGGGCCCGCTATCCTGCCCTCAACTCGCTCCTTTTCCAATTTCTGTGCCACCACTGTCTCCATGGCCACCACTGACTTCAGATTGTGTACGGCCTTGTGTAGGTGGACCTCTCCCGCCGGTATGCGGAACCCTTCCCTAAACCCGCCGACTACGTATTCTACCTCCTGACGGTCAGGGTGTAGGAAAAGGGCCGCAGCCACCTTCTCTATTCTAATTGGTGTTGGGGCCCTTTCCTTGAGCCGGCTGACCTGATGCCCCTGGCCCTCCTCTCCCCGGTGCAGGGGCCCTACCTTTCGCGGATGACTTGGCCCTGGGACAGGCTGCGGCATTGTGCAGGCCGGCGCAATTGGGGCAGGAATGCTTAAATCTACATGATGCACGGGAACATTTTCCCAAGCGCTCAAACTCGAAACATTGGTTCGACTGACTGGCCGTGGCCTGCTTACCTTCACCACGAAAAAGATTGTTGGCGGGTGCCACCCCGCCCTTAGCTAATAGGTGGCCACTGTGATCTGGGGGCCCTTGCTGCATCGACCATGCAGTCCAACCATAAGTCGGATGCATGGGTATCCCAGCGCATACCCGGTGTGAAGGCTGCTCGATGGCGAAACTCTTCATCATATCGAAGCCAAGCCCCTGGCGGCCCGGACTCATAGGCCCGGCGGACTATGTCCGCGTATTTAAAGAGCTCGGGAGCCTTGGCTGGATACGCCTGAATCACAACCCCCTGGTAGATTGCAAAGGCCGCGGTCCAGTTGGTCCAGTTCCTGTCGGCCTTAGGGCGCTTAAAGCGCTCTTTCTCCTTCTTATCCTCGGCTTCTGCCGGGTCCACCAGCGGGTCGTGAAACAGGAGGGCAAACAAGTCCACGAATTCGCCTTTCCATATTTTTTCGCGTGTGGCTGGCAACAGGTGCGCTCCAATGGGGGCGGACACCGATGCATATCCTACCTCAGGGAAGGTATACTGCCCAATAACTGGACCCTGGATATACCCTGGAGCCGGCTGAGCCCCTTGGCCCCCCCAAACCTGCAATGCCTGCCCCACGTGGCCTGGGGCCATCACTGTGGCAGGCGGGATTCCTACCCCCCCCCCACTGGTGCGACAGGGCAAAAGGCCGGGACCCATGTCCCGTTCCACCAGACCAGTCGGGAGCCCGAATCACCCGATGAGGCTGGTCCACCCTCTGCCCCCGTGGTGGGCCAACTTGTGGCCACCATGGGGTACTGAGGGACTGTCGCCCCCCAGGGGGCTCCAACAGTGGGACTCGTCCCCCAACCTGCCCCAGGGTTCACCCCCCCAACCCATCGGAGGGTACCCACCGTTACCTGAAGCTGTGGCGCCCGAGGGGTAATAACCTGGCATCAAACCTGGCGCTGACCCGCCTGCTGCCGCGTTGTTCCCCGTCCTGCTGCCACCTCGCCGGTCGGCCATGTCCTGAATCGCTTGCTCCACCGCTGCTACCCTGCGGCGCAGATCCTCATCCTCTTCACTCGTGCTGGGTTGGCTGCCTCTATCCCTGTCCATGACAGACGAAAGGGGGGGAAGGGCAACACCCCCACCAGGGGCCAACCCCACACCAGAGGTGGGCATGCTGCCTGTACCCTGCAGGTAGGACATCCCTGCAACCGGCCAAGCCCCACTTCCCATGCTGGGATCTTGCTGCGTACCCTGGGCCTGCATCCCCTGCCAGGGAGCACCCTGGGCCTGCATCCCCTGCCAGGGGGCACCCTGGGCCTGCATCCCCAGCCAGGGGGCACCCTGGGCCTGCATCCCCTGCCAGGGGGCACCCTGGGCCTGCATCCCCTGCCAGGGGGCACCCTGTAATACCTGTATGGTGTCCAAAGGCCCTGGGCCTTCAGAGGCAGACACCTGGGCCGGGCCAGCCCCCGCCACGGCCAGGGCTGGGGCGCCTCCCGCCGCTGGCCCCCGCGGCTCGACCCGCACACGCCTGGGTGCTGGGGGGGGTCTTCAATGTACCTGGCTGGGGGCTTTGTTCGCCTGCCCCCCCTCCGAATGGGCGGGAGGGGCTCAGGTCCCCCTGTTGTTTCCTCCACTCCTGTGGCCTCGTGTTGCTGCGGTTCACCACCACCCCCCATGCTGCGAAGAAAGGCTTCACACCCTTCCAGCCGCTCCCGCAGTGTGAGCTCACCAGGTGGGGGGTGCTGGTTGGCTGCCCCCCCTTGTTCCCCCTCCTGGCCTCGAGGAGGTAGCATCCCTCCTGAATCATGGGCACCCTGGCCCTGAGCACCCCCCTCGCCCTCCATTATGGGGCTCCATGGGGCCTCTTCTCCGTTCGAGGGTGGGGGGATGGAGGGTGGTGCCGTGGGCTGCCCCACACCCAACTTGCTTTTCTTCTTTTTGGCCCCCATTCCTCCCCTACCGATGGACTGATTTCTAAGGAAGGGCTGGAGTACTGTGTGGACCTGACCAGCCTCTCTCGGTGGTTAGCCGGCGCTCCTGACTCCGTCCCCGCTCCGGGCGTCGGCAAATCCCCCCAGGCTCTGTTAAAGAGCCTGCTGACCTGCTGCTGGATTCCCCGCTGCCTCAGGACTAACAGAGGCGAGCGGGAGATTTTTGCTACTGTGCACCGCCCCGCATGGGCGGTGCACCAATCAAATCAGCGTGTTCTTCGCGCTCTTCCCAGCGAGGGTTGCCTAGCAACCCTCGCTGGCTCCAACGTATCCCGCCATGCGGGCGCCCTATCTGGGCAATCCTGGACTCGACCCCACCCCCGCGGCGCGGAGTACCTCCACAGAGGAGCGTGGGGGGGGGGGGGGGCACCACAAGCAGTTCTTATCAGGGGACCGCCGCTGCCTATGGCACCGCTCCCCTCCCGACAGTGCCGCGCTACCCGGGGCCCCTTGAAAGGGCGCGACAACTCGTCTTTTCAGCCGGGGTGGCTGAAAAGAGGGAATTGTGCTGAGTGCGTTCAGGCAGAGGGCGCTAGTGCAGTGGTGAGAGGAGGGGATGAACATGATTGAAGCTGTGGGTGATGTAGATGACCTTGGCTATGGAGTTTTGAACAGAAATGAAGGAGGTAAGATGAGAGCAGGGAAGGCCAGTAAGGAGGGGGTTGCAATAGTCAGGCGAGAAGGGAAACCATCACATGTATATAAAATTATCTCTTCAGTTTAATGTATAATTTCCCCCTTCTTTTTTAGATTGTTTCTGCCTCGTGCATAAGAATAACGCAGCTGTTACCAATGATATTTTTCCATTGTCAGGCCTATAAATATACATTGTCACATTGCTCCTTCTGTTTCCTGAGCCCTAGCTAAGGTTTTTCTTCTTGGAAACTCCTTTTTTGTTTTTGTTTTTTTGTGACAATATAAACTAGAAATTATGTACAACTAAATGTTTTAAATAGAGTTCTTAGTGTGCATGTACAATCCCAGCCTGTCTCTTGAAGAAAATAGATCGTATTGTAAAAGAAGTTTGAAAAAAGAAAATTCTAACTGAAATACAAGAAGACTAAATGGGGCAATATACCTTGGGCAATATAAGATCACTCAATATTTGTTTATTTGAATGTATGTACATTCTGGACACTCTTGCAGTAATCACAAGGGTTGTACTTTGGAAAATGATTTTTCAACCATAATGAAACTGGAAGTCTATGAGCCACAGATGTTGTGCTAAAGCCAGATATATTCCATTTTCTGGTGTGTGTCTCAGGTTCCTATATCTGCCATCCTTATGGACGGGGTAATGAACAGGGGAATCGGCCAGTGGCGACTGGTGGACTTCATGGGTGGTGCAGTGTCTGTCTGTCTGTGTCTAAACATGAACCCTCCAACTCTGTCAAACAGAGGTTAGACAGCCATCTGTCAGGTATGCTGTAGCTATGGATTTCCTGCATTGAACAGGGGGTTGAACTAGATGACTGCTGAGGTACCTTCCAGCTCTATGATTTTATTATACCGGCTGGCTCCCTGCCTGCACGTATTGGTTTCCGCCCCAGTGAGCTCAGCACCTGCCCCCCTCCTGTGTGCTTGGGCTGGGCAACCCCCCACACACTCTTGTGTGCTTGGGCTGGGCACCACGCCACTGCAGCTGCTGCCTTCTCCACCCGCTCCCCTTCGAAGCTGAGGGGCAGGGATAGGGACAGCACCAGGCTGTGTCTCTTTTTCCCTATTGGCCTGGGGGAGGGGGAAGAGGGGGGAGGGCACCACCAGAGGCCAATTGCAGTGACTGTGCTCCTTCTTAGAAGTCCAGCCACTGATTTCTCAGCCTTGCCCCCTCCCCTTCTTTCTACTGCACAGCTGTGCTGGAATTCCAGGAGCTTCCTGCCCAGCACATGGGACCAGTCATGGCTCTGAGTCTCTTTCCACCCGTGCTCAGCTGCAGGGATGCAGCAGCACTGCTGTTCAGTGCTATTGCCTCTTTGAGGTCCCTGATGGGTCAACCCCCCTCCCCCTGCCCTTAAAGAGAAACAGCCCCTTTTGTCTTCACTGATTTGAAACACTCTTAAACTGCCTTCTGGTTCCATTCCTATCTTGCTAACGTGACTACTGTAGAGGTAACTTTTTTTTTCAGGCTGGCATGAGATAAAGTTTCTGTGATACCAACTTGGCATGGTAGCCATGAGTAATTCAGTGGCAGTAGAGGGCTAGACACAGACGCTTGGCAGACATGCAATTCTTAGAATTGCACTTCCCTGTATTTTTGCCTTCAGGTTGTGTCAGCCTTGAATCAGAGCGGTAAATGAGTGCAAGAGCAGCATCAGAGCAGGTCTGGGCAGTTTGGGATGAAGTAAGTTTTATAGGTTTCTTGCTAAAGCTATTCTGAGTCTAGTTGTGAAACATGACTCGGTGACTGACTCGGCAATTGTACGATCCATGATGTAGCAGGAATTCAAGTTTTTTAAACTCTTGGACTGAAGGGAGGGGCTTACCTCCCAGTTGTCTGGAATATTCTCTCACTCTCATCCTCTATTCAGATAGTTTCACTTACTGCATTAGTAGACTTGTGATCAGAGTTGACAGTGGCTGTTAGTATCCAATGTGTATTCAGATTCTATTACTCATGCTGTAATAGTACCTCCCCTCTAGCTGTTAAACTAGAGGTGAAGCACTATTACAGCAGGAGTACTAGAATTTATTATTATTATTATTATTATTATTAACAAACATTTATATAGCGCCAGCAGTGTACCTGGCACTTTACAAAGTAATAAAATTTGAATACACATTGGATACTAACAGCCACTGTCAACTCTGATCGCAAGTCTGCTGATGCAGTAAGTGGAACTATCTGAATTAGAGGATGAGAGTGAGAGAATATTCCAGATATTGCCTTTAAAAAGGCAGAATTTTATTTGGTGCATTGTTGTATATTTTCAACTCAGAGGGTGAATATTGACCATCCTCTGAATATTTTCAAACAGAGGATGGTTTCAGCACGATGGAGTCTGTTAAGTCATTAAGAAATAGTTTAGAACTGGAGGGATGCACGGACTGAATTATGCCACAGTTGTTTGTTCCAGGTCCCTCTCTAGCCAAGTGTATCCCCCTGCAGTTTCTTCCTCACAATTGTTGGTTTGTGTGTATGGTGCTTTGATATGTTCTACCCAAGTGAACATGCCCTGTTCTTGCACAAAGCTGGAAGTGCTTATGTTGTGTGACTTGTTCAAAATTGAGTAATATGTGACACATGGGCATCTCCCTGTCCACTCTATTCCCATCTTGTTTGTCCTGGCATGATGGATGAAATACACATTCAAATGAATAGAGTTGTGTTGTTTTCTCTATTGCTTCCAAACAGCAAATTCCTGTAGGGACCGATGTTCACTTTGTTTTCCCTATTGGCTGCAGTGGGGGAAATGCAGTGGGTTCCTGAGCTTAAAAAGCTCTAAAATGTTTGTGGTTGTGTACTTCAGATATGAACCTGAATGGTACCAATTATGCTTTAGGAGGAGTAAATTCATAGCTTCCTTTTCCCACTAGTGCTCCAGACAAAAGTGCGACTGTCATAGGAGCTTGAGATCACTGGAATTGTTAGAACATGTTTCCTAGGGCTGTGTCTTTAGAAATAGCTCGCTCTGCACAGCAAAATGCTGCAGACCAAGCTGTATACAAACCCAGGGTGGCTATCAATGTATCTAGGGAGGACGTGAGGAGTGAAGGAAAGGTGTCTAAATTTCCATGATGTGGGTTGTGACAGTGATAGGGAGCTACTACTGTGACAAGAGGCCAGGAGGAGGTGAGCATACTATCCCAGAAGCAACATATCTGCTAAACATTGATCTATTGTAGCAAGTTAATCTAGATCAAAATGGAGCAGTCTGCTGCGGAGTAGCACATTTACATGAAATCTTAATAGAGCAGGCAAAAGTTGTTCGTAGCAATGTTTCAGGCAGACAAGCTCCCAGTAGTTATATTTTTCACTCCAGCTTTAACTATTAAAATTATATGTTCAATTTTTTTCAGAAAAACTTATAGTGGAATTTGCTGATGAATATGTTTCAGTATTGGATTGTAATTCATTCTGTGTGTTCATCCCTAGGTATGATTATATCACTTATCCTTACTGTTATACTTACTGCTAACTGTTCTGGCTGTGTTCCCCCAGAGAATCTTGATGGTTATTATTTATTTTATTTATTATATTTATTTATTCCAGTTTTTACCCCACCCTTCCTAATTAGACTTTTTGATATATAAAGTCACACAAAGAAATCCCCTAGCCCTACCCCCACCAACCTTTTCCCTAACCCTTCCACCCAACCCTGTCCCTGCCTGCCAAATGCCTGGTCAGACAAAAAGGTCTTGCATCTTTTCCAGAAAACAAGCAGACTTGGGCTTAGGCAAATCTCCAAGGGCAAGGAGTTCCATAATTGTGATGCAGCCACCAAGGACACCTCTCTGCGTGCCTTTGTTGTGAAAAATGCATGGGTAGATGGTACTCCCAAGAGGATGCTCCTGGCTGACCTCAGAAGCCATGGTGGAACATAAGGGAATAAGTGATCTTTTAGATCCCTGGGACCCAAATCGTTTAGGGCTTTAAAGGTTAGACACAGCAATTTGAATTGTGGCCTGAAAGCTATTGGCTGCCAGTACAATAGCTCTGACGCATGGTGTAATGTGTTTCTGGTGACCCACTTCTGACAGAAGGCCAGCCACCGCATTCTGCTCCAGCGTCAGCTTCCAAACAGTCATCAAGGGCAGCAACACGTAGACCGCATTGCAGTAGTCTAGCCTTTAGGTTACAAAGGCATGGATTATGGTAGCTAAAGAAGGTCGTAGACTTCTTTAGAAGATGAAGTTGGGGAAAAGCACTCCAGGCCCCTGCTGCAACCTGGCAATCCAGGCACAGCAGTGAATCCAAGAGCACCCTAAGGCTGCAAACCTTAGTGAGCAAAAGAGGCTGGATGCTATCAATAACAGGGGTGCCAATATCCCCCAGGTCACAAGGCTGGCCAATCATCAACACCTCGGTCTTGTCTGGATTCAGCTTCAATCAGCTCACCCACATCCAGTTCCAAAAGGCAGCCAGGCACTGGGTAAGCACGAGACTAGGATCTGGGTCAGATGAAAAAGAGAGATAGAGTTGGGTGTCGTCAGCATTCTGATGACACATCAATCCAAATCTCCATACAGCCTCACCCAGGGTTCTCAGATACACACTGAATAGGAGTGTGGACAAGATGGAACCCTGTGGGACCTCACAAGGAAGAGCCCAAGAGGACAATGAGCCACCCCCCCATCAACATCCTCTGGGTTCTCTCAGCCAGGAATGAGTGGAATCGCTCATTTGCAGTCCGGTGCAGCCATGTCAACAACAGTCCATAATCAACTGTACTAAGGGTCGCCAGAAGATCTAACAAAATCAGTAGGGTACAATTACTCTTATTGATTTCCAAGCAGGGATTGTCAGCCAAGGCTAAAAAGGGAAGATTATTGATGGGGCAATATTGCCTGGTGTATGAAGGCAATATCGCATACGCAACTTTCAGAGCACGACTTTTGATAGCATGACTTTCAGAGCCAGATTGTGACCCTATTAGTAACAGCCTGTTACACCACTGCACAGGCTTCCTGTACCGCAGATAGCAATGCAAGCAGGCTCCTCTATTCATACAGGTAACCAAGAATAACCTGGAGTGAAGGGAACTAACATTCTTCTTTCCACAACCCCAAACACACTCCCTCTTTTCCTGCAACGGAGTGGGCAGCAGATTGCTCTTTCTGGAGCAATTGAGGAGGATAATGCCTTACGTTGGCATGGGACTAATGATTGGGTCTGGGGGGAGGTGAGGACTCAGGGGACGTGTCCTTGCAAATTTTCTTCCCCTGTAATTCTAGAGAGGGGGGATGGTGGAGCTTATGTGGGTCTGTACCTTCTCTCCCTCCCCCAATCTTGGTCCAGGTCTACTTCCATGGGCCTCCTAGAATCTTAGAGTTGAAAGGGACCTCAGAAGTAATCTAGTCCAAATCCCTGCTCAATGCAGGAAATCCACAGCTACAGTATCTCTGACAGATGGCTGTCCAGCCTCTGTTTGAAAATCTCCAGCGAAGGAGAACCCACCACCTCCCTGAGTAGTCTGTTCCACTGTCAAACAGCTCTTACCATTAGGAAGTTCTTCCTAACAAGTCTGCTCTATCTTCTGTGTGACAGCCATTCGGATATTTGAAGATGGCGATCATGTCTCCCCTTAGTCTTCTCTTCTCCAGGCTAAACATAACCAGTTCCTTTAATATTTCATCATAGGACTTGGTTTCCAGACCCCTGACCATCTTTGTCGCTCTCCGCTGAACCCGTTGCAGTTTGTCAATGTCCTTAAAATGCAGTGCCCAGACCTGGCCACAGTACTCAGATGAGTTCTGACCAGTTCAGGATAGAGTGAAACGATTAGTTCTCGTGACCTGGACACTATGTTTCTGTTAATTCAGCCTAAAATTGCATTAGCCTTTTTAGCAGCTGCATCACACTGCTGACTCATGATCGGCTTGTGAACAACTACAACCCCAAGATCCTTTTCACATGGACTGCTGCCAAGCCAAGTATCCCCCATCCTATACTTGTGCATTTGATTTTTCTTACCTAAATGCAGAACTTTACATTTACCTCTGTTGAATTTCATTTTGTTAGTTTTGGCACAGCTTTCCATCCTGTCAAGATCATTTTGAATCTTGTTTCCGTCTTCTAAGGTGTTAGCTATCCCTCCCAGTTTTGTCATCCCTAAATTTGATAAGCAATCCCCTCTACTCCTTCACCCAAGTAATTAGTAAAGATGTTGAACGGTACAGAGCCCAGTACCAAGCCTTGAGGCATCCCACTCGATATCTCCCTCCAGATTGATGTGGAGCCATTTATGAGCACTCTTGGGGTATGGTTCTTCAACCAGCTGCAAATTCTTGTAATGGTAGTATCATCTAGCCCATATTTAACCAGCTTGTCAAAAAGGATATCATGGGGGGGCTTTGTCAAATGCTTTTCTGAGAGCAAGATATACTACGTCCACAGTATTCCTCTGGACGTAACATGGAAATTGAGGACGTTATGCTCAATTCTTGGGAGAGTGCAACAGAACTCTGCCCCCTTCTTACTTCATTTTTGCAACAAGGCCAGATTCCTTACTCTAGGCCAAATTCCTTACTCTATTTTTGGAAAAAGGCATACTGTCTATTTGGAATCCTATTCTTTATGGAATTCCCCCCTCCCCCACCCTATATTGAGCACCTTTTTAAGAGTGCAAAATAAGAATAGGCTTTCCCTCTCACTTCAAAGTTATTTGTAAGTACCACTCTGGTGCAAGCAGAACTACACACTGTTATCAATCCACTGAGTATGCAGGAGTCTGAGTAAGCTCTTCTTAGGCCCCAGACTTGGACCTGAGCCCAACTGCATTAGGTGAGATAGAGTCTGATGCAGCCAGGCTCTTGCATGCTCAGACCTGATATATGCAGGTGACTTCACCCCCTGTGGAGAACTGTGGTACCACGGCTGTCTGTGGATGGGTGGGTGGACATCTTAGAAAGAGGCAGGGAAATGGCTTGGCCTTTTCTGGTGTGGGCCTGCCTCATGGAGTGCCATCATGTCATAGCGTTCTGTGAGGGGCCAGGCCTCCCTCCGCTGGTGACGCTGACTCGATATGAGTCCAAGGGGCTTGGGACAGGAGTTTGCACATCCTGTTGGGCTTGGGTCAGATTATAGGGCTCTAGCACTGACTGGTTACAAAGTGTAATGAGTTGCATTTACGTTTTACCTTTTTTTTTTTTTTTTTCCCGGTGGATTTCGCTATTATAAAATGGGGGTACTTCCTCCCCTTCCCCTTCTGCAAAAGAGGTAGGGTAAAAGGTTTAAGTAGACTTTTTAGGAGAAAGCTGAAACGTGGAATATTCAGATAAGAAATTATCTCTGGCCTTTCTCATTTGTCAGATAGTGTGACTAACTGGGTAACTTTTCAAGATCATTTTTAGGACATCACCATCACCAAGCTAAACCTCTGTCTGACGTCTGTCTTCAATGTAAATTTCACATGATTAAACTTTCCCCATGATTTGAATGAATAAGCAGTTGTAGTACTGTGGTGTTTGTATTCTGAAGAAATGCTAGATGGTATCTAACTCCTGCTGAAATCTTTTTTTTTTAATGTGAACTGCAGGAGAAAAAACTTCACAGAGAATTGTTGTGAATAACTATAGTGTTTTTGTTTGGTTTGGTTTTTTGGTAGAATAATGCATGCCAAACGGTATTAAAAAGAAAATATTTTTATACTGTTAATCATATGTATCTATAATTGCAAAATTGTTCTGCGTATGTCATCTTATGCTGAGGCTGCATACTATATTTAGCTTTAAAACCTAGATGTCGGTTTATGGGTTTCTTGTTCTCATGTCTCTCCTCTCCCCCTCCCTTTTATACTTTCCCCCTCTTGAGAAACTCTTGGCCAGACTGTGGATGCAAATTTGACCTTTCCTTATGTTTTTGACTGAACAGCTCATGTATCAGGAAATAGTTCAGAATGTGAAAGATAATTATTTGCAGGAATGTAATAGATTTTACAAAATATGGTTTCAGAAATCCTCAAAATAGGTTTTTCTTCATCTTCTGTTTTTAATTATCCTTTGATTTTTATTTTTCTCTTAATTATCTAGTCTATATTCTTGGTGAAGAGAAGATGATTTTGTTATACTTTGAGATGATGGATTGAGTTTTTAGTGTCATCCCACTTATTCACGTTCTTTTCAAATAAATGATAGTCTGGGCTTGTCATTGCAATCTCCACATGTTTAAAGACGGTACAATATATCAGCCCTAGTTTACTAGACGTAATTTCTTATGTTCTTACTACCTTTTTAGCAACCAGAGGCTTGACCAAACTCTCTCCATTTTCTGTCTGTTCCCTGTGTATCACTTCTGTTACTCTGTTAATATGGAGCAGTTGAAGTCATTAACTTGGACATAGGCCAGTTTGTGCTTTGTATGTAGCTTCTGTGAAGACCACTCTAATAAACAGTATGATGATGTGATTGAGAGATATGGGGAGAGACAGTTTGGATGAAAAGTATGTTTTGTTTTTTTGTTGTGCTTCCTCCTTCAGTACTTGAAACCCCTTCTTATATGCTGCTGTTTTTTCTCTTCTGCTCTTCCACACCTTTCCTTCATCCCACTGGGATAATTTTCTTTTTGGTTAGACAAACAGACGCTGCTTTGGAAGCTAATGGTCTGTCTCCATTAAGTCCTTTTAAGTAACACCATTTTATTGAGGAAAGCTGCTCGATAGATGGGGCATTTCAGGCCAGTAGAATATCTCTGTGTAGTGTAAAGGCAAGTAAGATGTTCTGAGTATATTTTGTGTGTCAATTATTATTTTTTTAACAGCAGCAAAACAGACTTGTGTGTGTAGTAATTCTTGCTACGTTGTGGAAATGTAGTAATTTATGCCCAAGTCATGGGACAGTGCATTTGTTTTATATGTTTTCTGTGTTGAAGTTTATCTACTATGTTTTTTTTCTCCAAAACTATTATTAAAAAGTTATTACATTTCAGTGAACTAAGTATTAAGAGAAAAGTGAATGAAATATGCCTAGATTTGATACCTTAAGCCGTTATGATTTAACCTAAAATGTTACTCTTTAGGCACCTAAGAATGTTGTTGTATACATCTACGTTCCCAGGTTTATGAAGTCTTCAGTGTCATGTGGTGACGCCATTGGATTAGTTACCATCTTCTACTTGATCAGTTCCCCCCCCAAATATTATATACGTTGTCTTTCAAAACAGTGTTTCACATATCTGTAGGAAGGAACTACCCAAATATTAAAAAGTAGATAATCCAATCTTTTTGAAAGATATCTTTAAAGTTTCTTAAAAGTTTTATGTTGTCTAAAAAGTGTTAGCACTGCTTATCTTATCCAACAGTTACCTGACTGTTTTACCAGCTGATTTCATAATACCATGTATTTAATAATATCACATATTTCCTAGTTTCATCAGCTACATGTTAATAGCAATAACTCTATGGCTGCAATCCTCAAGTCACTTACACTGAAGTAGTCCTAGTCCAGTAAGTTGTCTGAGGGCTTTAGATAAATACTTTTAGATCTATATCTATATTCATTTCATAGGACATCTTTTTATTTTACAGTTCTGCAAATATAGGTCTAGTGATGTTTTTCAAGAAACATTTAACCTGGTGTGGTAAAAATAAGTATAATTCAAATGTCTTCTCTCTAAAACCTTTGCAAACATAGCATATCTTAATTTGAGAAAAACATTACAGTAAGACCAGACTTTTTTTAAAAAAAAAAAGCATTGCAGATGTCGGACGTCAAGTTACTTAATACTCTTACCTTTTTCCAATCCTTCTCTTCATGTATATTATAGAGATAACTATGCAACAACAGGAAATATTGAATTTTTAATTTATTTATTTACTTTATTTTAAAAAGAGCTTATGGCAAGATTGAACACTGTATATTAAGTAAGTTTTTGCAATCTAGATTCCCCTACCAAGTTTTTCAAATGTGGCATTATCAAAAACAAATATTTAAAATGATTAAACTAGTATATCATGTAATGTTCCAGTTAGTGTGTTTGAGTGGCAAATAGGTTTCTTTATTACATATAAATATTATAAAGCATTTCACACCTGGGTTAAAAGTATTAGATTATACATTTTAAAAAACAAACTACAACTAATTTCTAATAATCTTTCCCAATGTAACACTGACTTAAATCACTAACCGTTATGAGCATGATCCAGCTATGAGCCAGCGCCATGGGAACCAGCGCCAGTGGATGGCAGTGGATCCCTGGTGGCCACAACACCACATCCAGTTCCACTCATAGATGGAAGGGGGAGGTGGAGCAAAGGAGCACAGCATCAGGAAGGGGGGCAGGTGGGGATTGCCTGCCGTCCCTGGAGCCGCTGCACCCCTGCCCAGTCAGCCCCCGAACTCCACAGCGTGAGAGCCCCGACTAGTTCGACGTGTGACCCGGCTCCCATCCCAGCACTGCAGCACATGGTAGGGTGGGGGAGGGGCAGGGCCTCGTAGAGGACTGTCCAGGGCTCTTGTTCCGTGGGTGTGTACTGTGGGGTTTGGGGACTGGCCGTGCAGGCATGCAGCTGCTCCAGGGACTCCAGGCGATCACCGCCTGCTTCCCTATGACTGTGCCAGCCATACTCCTGTTCCGAGCAGGAATAAGTGGGCACAGGCATAGCAGGTCTGGTTGCTGTGGTGGGGGCAGGTGGGCTTCCCCACGGTGGGGTTATCCCAGTGGGGGTACCCACTGCACAGTGGGGCTTGCCCAGCAGGTTGGGCACCACCTCTCTGGGATGTGCTCCACGCTACAACGCTGGTGGAGGAGGCGTGGTCACTAGATTGTCAGAGGGGTGTGTGGCCATCGCGCTGGTGGAGCTCTGATTCCACTGTGCCTGCACACATATCCCTCCATCCACTTGCGCTTCTTTGGCCATGTACCAGTTCAAGGCCCCTTGCGCTGCCATTGAGTTTATCTATTTCTGTCCTATCAAAAGAGCATTTGATCCCTCCTGAGGTTCTGGTGCCTCAGTTTCCTCTGAGATGTGCTGACTTGTATTGACTAGGGCTGAAACAAGAAGCAATTTTTTTCTCTTGCAAAAATATCGCAATATTGAGAATTGTCACCGAGATCTCAGTACAATTATGATAACAGAGATCTTGGTCAAGAAATTTTTCGCAAAATACCGTTTACCATTACTGTTCACCACAATTTACTATTTACCAGCTACAATTGACCGTGTACCACTTAACGAGTACCACCTTCATCCTGGTATGCACATGCACCAAATGCCACTTTGCGCATGCACATTACTGGGATGAATGTGGTACATGGTAAGCAGTACATGGTAAATAGTAAATTGTGGTTAATGGTAAATGGTATTTTTTGAAAAAAAATCTCGACCAAGGAACGTTGAGAATCGGCATTTTTCTCTGTTATTGTTTCTCGCTTAAAATCAGGCGAGAACCGTGATACTCAACGAAAACTGAGGAAAAACTCTATCAAGATTCACCCCTAGTATTGACCTGAAGCAGGGTGCAGCTCAGAATGGATTGATTTAAATCTCAAATTTTAATCATGATTGAAATTAGCAATTTATTCCTTGATGTACATCACGTGTATCAGTCCTCACTTTTCAGTCACCTGCATTTTAGTTATTTCCCATGGGTGTGTGATTTTGACATGTTGACCTTACCATATAGAACTGTTAATACAGCCTATTTTGTACTTTTTGTTAAACAGGAGGACAAGACTAGAAATATACATTTTGAGGTAGTTCTCATAGCTAAATTCCCATTTATTCAGATTTTTAATTAGTTGCTTCCCATTATGTTAGAAAAACATGTCTTTTATTTGCTAGATAATCTTTCTCATGATTTTTGTATCTCGAGAGAAATGTGAATTCAAATAGAAATGCACAAATTGTCATGTTCAAATAGGTTAATATCAAGTGAAATTATCCTGAATTCTATAATTACTTATACAAAAAAAATGAAGCTAAAACCATTGCTAAACTGAAACAAAAGATAATTATTAAGGTGAAGACCTTTCTACACATGAGAATCTGAATGTTCTGATTCTTAGATTATGACTTGCCGATAGCTACCCAGCGAGTTCTCGGCTAAAACAGAGTTTGAAACCTTGGTTTCCCTGACTCAAGCCCAACACCTTACCGACTAGGGTACTCCCTTTCTTGGTATATACTAGGAATTGGATTGATCCAAGTCTCACTGAAGTGGATAACAAAACTCCTGTAAAAGTACTAGCCTCCATTCTACCAGTCTGACAGTTGTACCAAGGTCATACTACCAGTCCGACAACTGTAGCCGGGGACACAGAGACTAGCACCAAGTTTTCATAGCTCTTTCTGATAGTACATTTGTGTAGCACCCCTTCCCCCCCCCCCCCCCGCCAGTAGTCTGAGCTCTTGAGATAGCCTTAATATTTTTTTCTGTACTTGCATTTCTCTTGTCTGACCCAGAGGCATCTTGATCGCGTCGGTTTTCTTGATCCCTCTTAGTCAGGATTTTGACCGGGTCATGGCACCGAGACTGTGCTTGTGGCTTTGATGGATGATCTGCGCCAGGAACGGGGTTGTTCGACCCTGTTGATCCTGTTAGATCTATTGGCTGCATTTCATACCGTTGACCATGAGATATTGGTGATGTGTCTGCGGGACTGTGCGGGGTGGGCGGGACTGTTCTAGAATGGTTCAGCTCATTCCTGATCAGAAGAACTCAGCGAGTGGTGCTCATGGAATACTTTTCATCGTATCGGGACCTCTTGTGTGGAGTCCCGCTGTTATGGAGGGGGTAGGGAAATGGGGATACTGGACCCAGCAGAACAGTGGGATCATGTGCACCCGCACACCCAGACACTCATTCGCAAGGGTGGATTGCTCCTTATAGGGAAAGCAACCCCTCAGGATCTTATATGGCCCTGTATGCCTCAGTTGAGACCAGGCCAGATCATCATTGGGGGGGAGACAGCGAGGCCCTGAGCAATATTCCCCTTGCTTCCACTTAGAGTTTCTCATGCTCGCCAAATGCCGGTTTCCCACACCACCGTACGCAACTGGGTGTGCCTGAGGGACAGGAGGGAGCATGCCGCTGACACGTGGGGGAAGGAAGGGGTGTCCCCGGGAAGGTTAGGGACGGGAGGAAAGGCTCTCTCGCAATCACAGGATGGGGCCCAAAACAAGAAGAGAGTTGGGGAAGTGACCTCAATCACATCATACACTCGCACATACTCTTCAACCACTCTTAGGTTAACTCACAATGATTCTTCTGCCACACTCACACGACCACACTCTCGCACACTCGTACTCACGCGCTCTACCTCGCAACAGTACCACCTTTCAAAAGGCAATCGCACAGCAAGAGGAGGGGGCGGGGGTGTCTCACAGCAACACTGTTCACCGGTGCTGCAGCAGTGACTGGAGCCTTCTTTTATCTTCTAGCTCCGCCCCCGCTGTGCGCGGAGACGCGCCGAGCATCTCAGTGTCCTGGGCTGCCCTGCCCCTTCACTCTCAGCCGCTCATGGGGCCTCCACCTCTCATGGGGATCGCGGGGCCATCACCTTGACTGGTATGGCCCCTACTGTCCCCTCGGCACCACCCATGGCCCCCGGGGGGGGGGGGGTCCAGGCCAGCACGCCTCTGCCACCCCGCGAGCTGAAACTGGCGCCAGCAGAGCCGGGCCCTGATACCTGCAGTGTTCTGTTTTGTCCCCTCTCCTGTTCAACGTGTACATGCAGCCACTCGGTGAGGTGATCAGGAGGTTTGGCATGCGGTATCAGCAATATGCTGGTAACACCCAGCTATACCGCTCTTTTTCAACAGGCCCAGCAGTCTCGGTGCTTACCAGGTGTCTGACAACTGTGGGGAACTGAATGAGGGCAAACCGACTGAGGCTAAATCCTGACAAGACGGAGGTGATGTTGGTGGGCCCCCATCATTGACGGGGTCTGTCCTCCATTGGTTTCCCAGGTTCGAAGTCTGGTTTTCCAGGTTCAAAGTCTGCTCCTTGATGCGCAGCTCCGCCTGGATATCCAGTGGAGGCTGTGGCGAGGAGTGCCTTTCGCCAACTAGACCTGGTGTGACGGCTCCGGCCGTATGTCTCAGCCTCTGATCTGGCTGCCATCATCCATGCTTTCATCACTTCCAGGTTGGACTATTGTAACTATGTGGGGCTACCCATGGTGATGGCTCGGAAGTTGCAGCTAGTGCAGAATGCGGCGGCCCAGCTTTTGGTGGCGCTGGGCTGCCAGGAGCACATTACACCGATGCTCCGTTCTCTGCACTGGCTGCCAGTAGTTTTCAAGGTGCCCGATTCAAGGTGTTTGTATTGGCCTATAAAGTCCTAAACGGCCTAGACCCTGCATATCTGTGGAACCGCCTCACTCCCAGACTTTGGATCGGCCCCTGTGGTCATCCAGGGGCACCTTGCTCGAGGTCCCCCGAGTCTTCCAGGGGGCCACACAGGAGTGGGCGGTCTTGGTGGCTGCACCATGGCTGTGGAACTCCCTGCCGGTGGGGGCCCAGCTGGTCCCTGATCTCCCCTAATTTCAACGAAGTTGTAAGACCTGGCTGTTCCGCTAGGCGTTTTAGTGAGGGTGATGGGTGGGGGGTCTGGGTTTGAGAGGAGGGGCGGGGGGTATTTGGTACCTCCTTTTTAAAGTTGTTTTAAGTGTTTTTATATTTATATGATGTGAGCCACCCCGAACTGCCTGAGGCAGGAGGGATGGGATAATACAATTTTAAAATAAAAATAAATAATAATAAAATAAATAAATCCAAGGGCATTAGTGAAATTCCTTGTACTTCTGGCTGGTGCATTGCTTTTTCTGCCTTGACACATATCGCTGTTATCTTACTAGAAGTAATTTCTTCAGTATTTTTATTACTTGGCAGGGTAGGATTTATTTATTGAATTCATATGGCTGTGGGGGTGTGTATTGGAGTAGTATGTAGACAACTGAAAAGAACAGCATTTTATGAAATATTTCTAGGGCTTTGGAAGTTTTGCAATGTTGAATCAGCAATCCCTTGAATAGGATTACAGAATCTCTGAATATCATTCCGTCTCTCTCCTGGCCCAAAAGAAACCAATAACTTCATTTCCAGAAGGCTACTTCTAGGAGGGGTGCAGTTTCTATGCTTGTATTTCCAGCATATATTCAGATTCAAGAGAATCCACTTTAGGACTTCTTGTCTGAGTTCATTGGCACAATGTACCCTAGACGCTTACCATCTCTCCTCCCCTTGGGTCAGACTACCAAGCTAAAATCCTTGGTACTATCCAATTCAGAATTTTTAGACTTTGGATGAAACTCTGGGTGAAAACAGACATGACGCTAACCACCTTTGGTGGTTATTTATGCATGTTGCAGGGCTGCATAGGGCACCAATACAGCCCTGCAACATGCATAAATAACCACCAGGGGTGGTTAGCGTCATGTCTGTTTTCACCCTCTGATGTCCTTTAAGCTAATTGTATAATCTGCATTGACTAAGTGGAGCCAGGATTTCACCCTTGGTGCTAATCTCTTCAGCACCAACATCCTTTCAGATGCAAGAAAGGGATATATATGTGGAATTAACAAATTACAGTAAACTGTATTAGCACCAATGTCAAGGAATGTTAATGCCACTGAATTGACCACTTCTATCCCTTCATCAGTGGAAAGACATCCCATGCACCATTCCATCTAAACATCATATGTTATAAAAACAAGTGTACTGGGTCATTCCGATAGTCCGTGTCTGGATCCCAACCATTTTCTCCAATATCTGTTGGTGTCTATAAGGGCTCGTGCCCTTGTATTTTATCATACTTGGTCTAGTGTGTTCAGGCATCTGTACCTGGTACATCTTATCATGCTTCAGTTTAATGAGGGGACATTGGGCCTGACCCATGGTCTGCGGATCCCTGTGTGCAAGTTGTGGCGCATGCGCTGGTTTGCGCATGGCACAATGTGCCACCAATGTAGATGTGTGCAGGTCCTGTGTGGCTGCTCGCATGTGCGACTCCACGCGGGATCTGCAGACCATGAGATTGTGGCGAGTGGATAGAAGCCAGTGGCCAATACAAATTTTTATAGCTTTAGGGTCACAGTCCCAAATACTTAGTACTTACAACCTACTGAAACAAAATGTACTAATAGTGGACAACAGAATAAAACCAATTGTGCATGAGCATTCTTCATAAAAGAGTTACTTGATTGTCATTTTACATGAGTTTTTTTCCAGAACGTCACAATAAGGAGACCCAGACTTACTAAAATTTTTGATTTATTAAATTAAAAATGTTCCAGGGAGAATGAAAAAAGTATTGAAATGCCTGACAGCAAAAGTTAAATAAGGATGAAAATAAGCAAGACGATAGCCTGCACTAGCCCTCACCAGGTGTGCGTTTGCCCTGCCACACCCCCCCACTCGCAGCGTCATCCAGGGACATTGTGGGCCTACTGTGTGTGGGCCCTTGCAGGCTAATGCAAGCACACCCTGCTGCGTCTCGCTTATTTGGTTGTGTGCAGCCTCGCCCGCATCCAGGTCCACCAGTACCATAGAGTCGTGCCTAGTGCAGCCACTAGAGAAGAGCACTGCTTCTAATGGAAAGGGAGGGGGGAGGAAGGTTTCTCTCTTGGCTGTGACGCCCCCCCTTCCCTTTTCCATTAGAAACTGTGATCTCCTCTTGCAGCTGCAAAGTGACTGCAAGAGAGAGTAGGGTGCAGGAAGGAATTTATCCTCTTGCAGCTGTCCGAGCATGCGAGCACTGCTTCTGATGGAAAGGGGGGGGTCACAGCCAGGGAAGAAGCACTCACATGCTCGGGCAGCTACAAAAGGAGAAAATCCTGATCACTATGAAGCCGGCTGTAAGAGGAGAGCGCTGCTTCTGATCTAAAGGGGGGACTGCACCGACAGAACGCAGACTCAAACTGGCTATTGTTTATAAACACCCTAATTTAAACAGTTTTTGACTGTATTGAGCAATGTGTGGGGTTTCTGCATCAAAGTAAATCTAAAAAATACTTAATGTTAAAGCTTATTGTGTCACAGAGAGGACTTGAAACACCTGTAAAATCAGCAAATGCTTGCAATGTCCAGATACTTGGAATGGAGGACTCGGACTTCATAGCCTGCATAGAAGAATTACTTCCAGAAATGCTGAATGAAGACTGGAATAATTTAGTTTATTTTATTGAAAACAATCCCATACCTTCTGTGATTCTGTGCACTTGCTAGCATCTGGGTTCACAATAATTCTCCAGAACACCAGAGAAAAAAGGGCAGGAAGGAACTGAATTCTAGAGTTTGTATGCGTATGCATGTGTGTGGGGAGGATGACGACACATGCGCACATATATCCATGCTGCCACCCCAGAAATTCAGAGGATAATCAAAGATTGTATTTCTCTCTGTCTTTAAAATTACATTAACAAGACTGGTTTGATAAAAGATGTTGCCCAGGGTAACTGAGCCAGCATAAAGAAGATTGAAATTTAGTAGTGGTTTTTAGCCACATAGAAAATACTTCCATTACATATTGTAAGTTAATCTTTATTTTTTTATTATTATTTTCATTTTGGTTTATTTGATATTTTATTATTTTGGTTTTATCAGAGGTTGTTAACCTCTTTCAATGTGGGATATAACAGATTATTTTGTGGACTCCTCCCATTTTGCTATGATACAACATCTCAGTTAACAGCTATGGCAGTTGCTTAGGTGCAAAAGAAATAGTAGCAAAATGCTTGATACATTTTAGCTGGTTTCATGATTTATCTGATGGTAAAAAGTAGCAGTTAACACCATATGACCAGCCAGCTATCTGTGGACTACCACTACCAGTAAGGTAGAGCACACGTCACAATTAGAGAATGGGTGGCTTATCCAGCTATCTGAGCCATTGATACTTCTAGAGACAACTTCCTTATGCCCTGCTTCAGCAGCACAGGCATTACCCTGAGACGTGGGGAAATGACAGAATCTAGCTCAAGAACATACTAGTTTTTTCGAGCATTAGTTGAGGGAAGACAAGAGACACAAAGAATGAACCTTGTGATTGTTAGCTTGTCTGAGAACCACATTAGTCAAGATGAAGATGCACATTTTTGCCACCGACTCGCCTAACGAGAATCTTGGAAATAAAGGGGTAAAACATACAAGCATCCTGTGGGCTTCACAATCAGTGCTCCCGTAGCCCATTTCTTTGGGTTTGTTCTTTTCCTTCTCTTTCCTGCCCTTCCTAGACTCTGTGTGCCGAATCCTTAGTGTCCTTTATGTTCCCTTTTTTGAGTACGCTTCTGTAAGGCAGAAATTGAAAGCACCCCAACATCAAGCTTGTGCCATTTCCTTCGTGGGCCTTTGGTCCCCTTGTCGCAGAAGGAGGCATTGAACACAAAATTGGGTTATTAAAGATCACAATTCTTTTTATTTTACAGAACACAGCTAGTACAATTTTACAACAACAAATAAAATTGTTGTTTTATTTTACAATAAACTTTATTGTAAAAAGAGGCAATTTATTGTTTGTTTTACAGTAACACAGAAAATGTCAACAGTCTGGGGATAACAGACCCTTGCACCTCTCCAGATCCAGTGAGCTTACCAATTCCTCCAACCCCGTCCCAAACCAATTCCATTGTAACTTGCATGAACACCTATGTTAGGGTCCCAAGCGGAGGGGTAATAGGGGTGATGCTGCTCCCGTCAGCCCCCAGGGGTAAAGGTTAAGCCATGGATCACATATCCTCAAGGCCGTTGGGCAAGGTTGTGCAGAGATTTGGAGCAAGGTGCCATCAATATGCTGATGACCTAGCTCCTCTTCTCCTTGTCATCCAACTCAGGCCCTGCAGTCTCAGTGCTTGGCTGCTGTTAGGGACTGGATGTGGGCAAGCAATTTTAAGCTGAATCCAGACAAAACAGAAATGATAATGGTTGGCCAGTCTTGTGACTTGGAGGAGATTGGGACTCCCATCATTGATATGATCCAGCCTCCTCTGGTTATTTAGGTTCACAGCTTTGCGGTGCTCTTGGATCCTTTGCTGCATTTGGTTCATCAAGCTGTGGCAGCAGCCTGGAGTGCTTTTCGCCAGCTTCATCTGGTGAGGAGGCTGCAGCCCTTTCTTTATATTTTGGATCTGACCATGATCATCCATGCTTTCATAATCTCGAGATTAGGTTCACTGCATGGTGCTCTGTTGGGCTGCCTCCGATCACTGTCTGGTAACTAGTTGGCGAAGAACATAGCGACCTGGATCCTTTCTGGAGTGAGTCGCTGTGCACGTTACACATGTGCTTCAGGGTCTGCATTGACTTCCAATAGTTTTTTGGGCACAATTCAAACCCTAAACAGCCTAGGCTCTACATATCTCAAAGACTCCATCACTGGCAGTCAATGTGGTCAGATGGGAGTGCCCTCTATGGGTCCCATGTGCCCATCAGGTCTCTATGGCAAAAGTGCACAGAGAGGCATTCTCAGTTGCTTCCCTGGTGTTGTGGAACTCCCTTCCCCTGGAAATTTGTCAAAGCCTGAGCCTCAGCATCCTCCGGAGGCAATGTAAGACTTTTCTTCTTGGTCAAGTGTTTGGTGGGCAGGGATAGGAACTGTGGTGGCTTTTAGGGAATTTTTATCTTTTTATATGTAGTTCTGTTTGTATCTGATTTTAATGTTGTTACCCACTCTAAGCCTTAGGGGAAGGGCGGAATATACATTTAAATAAGTGTCAACCCCTTCACTCAGCCTGTAGGTAGGTCCCTCAACTTGCCTCTTGCTGTTCCTGTTCTCACCAGTTAATCCTTGCACTGAACCACTGACCTGCAACAAACGAACAATAATGAGCAATCCTCCACTACAAAAGAAAACAGCCCAGGCTTGAACACACACAGTGGCATCACAACCCGCAATTCAAGAGTGATGGCATTACCGGTTAGGCGAAAAACACTTGTCTGCTGCACAAGCCAATCAGAGCTGAGGGGGAAAATTCCTTCCCAGCCTCCAGGTCAGACAACCAGTAAACACTTGTAATGGAAATCTAAGGTCCTTTTTACACGGACAGCACCCATGCATGAACACCATGAAATCTGGGTGTTTATGGGTGAGTGAGTCTCGTGTACACGCCGCAGCAGGTGGGTGGGGGTTGGTAGGTGTTCATGTGTGTGTCTGCCCGTGAACACGTATGCACACTCACCTCCACCCATCGCGCACATACAGAGCAACTGGTGAACAAAGTGATTGCTCCGTGCGTGAAGATGGGTGTGCGCCTATCTAGACCTTCCACCCACCCACCATACATGCACCAGGTGCGAACACCAACCCCCTTCTCCCCATGCCCCTGTTTTTAAAGGGCCTAAGAGGGTTGGTGGTTGTGTGTTCTCCTGTGTGTATTGACTTGTTTATTATTATTATTAGCATTTGTATAGCGTCAGCTGTGTACCTGGCGTTTTACAGAACAATAAGATAGCCGCTCTGCATCTCTCCCTCCCATTTTTCCCAAGTTTTTTTTTTTTTTTTTTTAGCCAGGTGGAACAGGGCTGACGCAAACATCCTCTTTCCTGCATAAAGTACCTAGCTGGGCCAATAGTCTGGCTTCAAACGCTGTGTCCCCCCCCNGGTGTGGGGTAGGGAAAGAGGAACAGACATTTTAAGCAATAAGAAACATTCCAGGAAAGATTGGGAATGGGAAGGGTACACATTTATTTATTTACATAATTTATATCCTGCACCTCCTGCCAAACTTGGGGCGGCTAACAATTCATACAATAAAATATAAGAATATAAATACATAATAGAAATACAGCATAAAAACAATACTATCCATGGAGGACAGGAAAGTATACTTTAGAAGCAAGAGGGATGGTGCTGAAGCCTATTGTGTCCCAGAGCTTGTGCATGGTGGAACCTTCCCTTACTGTCTTTTCTGTTGTAGTTTGTGCAAGGCGCCAGTTCAGCTAATTTTATTTATTTATTTTTATTACAATATTTTTACCCTGCCTCTCCAACATCTAGTAGCTCAAGGTGGCTTACAAATATAAAATATTTTAAAAACATACAACTCTCCCTCTCTCCCCCTTCCCCCTCTCTCTCAAAAATAACCAAACAAGATATCAAAAAGGGGGTGTCACAAAATAAAATAAAAAAAAAACTCCCCCCGCACCCTACCCTTCCAACCCATCACCCTTACCGAAGGCCAAATAACGACGAAAAGAGGCAAGGTCCAAGGCCACTCGGGTCTCTGCTGGCAGGGAGTTCCACAGCCTGGGTGCAACCACTGAGTACGCCCTCTCCATAGTTGCCCCCGAGCAACCCGGGGGACAACAAGAAGGGCGTTCCCGGTGGACCTCAGGGTCCGATCCAGAACACGGAGGGTGAGGTGGTCTCGCAGATAGGTGGGGCCCAGGCCATTAACGGCGTTATAGATAAGAACCAACACCTTGAATTGGGCCTGGAAGACTAGGCAGCCAGTACAAAGCACTGGTGTAATGCGCTCACAGCAGCCCATCCCTGTAAGAAGACGAGCCGCTGCATTCTGCACCAACTGCTGTCTCTGAACCGTCACCAAGGGTAGCCCCATGTAGAGCATGTTGCAATAGTCTAGTCTCGAGGTAATGAAAGCATGGATGATGGTGGCCAGGTCGGAGTCTGAGATGTATGGCCGAAGCTGACGCACCAGATGTAATTGACAAAAGGCACCTCTCTCCCCACAGCCCCCACCTGGGCAGCCGGGCGGAGCTGCAGGTCGAGGAGCACTCCCAGACTCCAAACCTGGGAAACCAGTGGGGGGCGAACTCCATCATTGAGGGAGGACACCACACCCACCACTTTACCCACCAGCATCACCTCCGTCTTGTCAGGATTCAGCTTCAGTCAGCTCACCCTCATCCAGTCCCCCACAGCTGCCAAACACCAGGTAAGCACCGAGACTGCTGGGTCTTGGTTGGATGAAAAGGAGAGGTAGAGCTGGGTGTCATCCGCATACTGATGCCACCGCACCCCATAACACCTCACGACCTCATTCAATGGCTGCATATACACGATGAACAGGAGAGGGGACAGAATAGAACCATACGGGACTCCATACATGAGGTCCTGGGGAACTGACGAGTAGTCCCTGAGCGCCACTTACGGAGTTCTCCCAGCCAGGAAAGAGCAACTCAAACAAGCAAGTTACGAAAATAAACAGGGTGACTTGGAGAGGCAGCCTGCACCGCCAAAAGCTCACCAACTGCACGTGCCATGACAGGAGGGGCCACAGAGCGTGAAGGAATAACTGCTTTGAGAAGCTTCCAAACTGATCTGTGCAGGCACAGCTTTCATTGGTGTGAATAACAGAGCCCATCTTCAAGAACCAAGGTTACAGATCTTGGAACTCTGAAATCAGAAACCATCAACAGTGTCGCCCCCCCCTCCATTGCAGGAGGCTGTGGGGGCGGGGTCAGTGGATCCGGAGGATGTTCTGGGAGGGAGGCTCTTGGCAGAGTCCAGTCTGGCATCACCACAGGTGCGTGACTAAGGGCCGCACCAAAGGGCCCTTAGGCAAGCTCCTTAGCGGGACCGGGGGGATGGGGGAAAATATTTGTGAAACGGCAGTTGGTTGTTTTTATTGGGAGTGGTTTGAGATTAGAGTGGGTTTTGAGGGTGGGAGGTATTGTAGTTGTGAGAAGGATTATCGAATATGCTTCCTACTCCAGTGGCAGTAGGGGAGGAGGGAGACTGGGTTAGGGAGGGGAGGGTGGTTTTCCCCGGTGTGAGGGGGTGGGGTTACAGCCTTTCTGGGGAGTCTGTCTTATGCCCAGTGAAAGCGGGCGATAAGGGGAGGTTGGGGATAGGGAACTCCCTCACCGTTGATTGGGCAGGACAGCCAGGGGGTTAAGGTTCTGGGGGCCAAGTTGGCTGGCTGGAGGGCCTCAACCATTGGAATCGTGACGGGGCGGGGGAGATATGGTCCAATGAGGGGGGGAGGTGCAAATTAGGAGACGGGCCAGGTGTTTGGTGCCGGTTCCAATTACCACCCCCCAGGCAGATGGTGTGGTGGTTTGGGGTCAGGGGGACCCCCGGCCCGAACTGTTGCTGTTGAACGCGAGGTCTGTTGTTAATCAACTATTATCTAGGAGTTGATCCTGGATTGTGCGACCGACCTCATGTGCATTATGGAGACCTGGCTGAACAATGAATCGGGGCCTGTTTTGGCTGACCTAATTCCAGCCAGGTATTCCATGCAGTATCAGCCATGTGTGTGTGTGTGTGTGCAAGCATTGTTTTTAGGGAGGCATGCTCTATTAGGAGGTATCCAGTGCAGTTGGAATCGGGTTGTGAGGGACTCTATCTTTTGATTGATTTGGCAGGAGACCGAATGGGGATGTACCTGTACAGCAGCATCCATACACACACTGACGGAGCTGGTGTCGGAAGTGGTGGTGTGATCCCCAGAGGTGGTGGTGTGATCCCCAAAGACATTAGTCTTAGGGGATCTCAACGTTCATGCTGATGCCAGTCTTGGTGGGGTGGAGCGTGAATTCATGGCCGCCATGGCAACCATGGATCTGTCTCAAGTGGTCATCAACCCTACACATGACGGAGGACATACCCTGGACCTGATTTTCTATACCGGCCTTGAGGCAGGGGATCTGGAGACTGATGGAACCAGAGAAGTTGCAGAGGTTCCAGAACTCTTGGGGATTTATTTATTTTATTTTATTTTATTTATTTTGTAGATTTATACCCCGCCCCTCCTGCAAAAGCAGCCCTGGGTGGCTAACAACAATAAAAACACAATAAAAACAATTTTAAACATCCAATATAACAATATTAAAACAGGGCTAAATATAACAAATGAGATAATAAATAGTAGATCAGGTGGGGGAGCTAAAAAAACCTCACCCTCCCCTCCCACCCTCCCCAAAGGCCTGGGCGAACAGCCAGGTTTTACAACTTTGCCGGAATGTCAGCAGGCTAGGGCCAGGTGAGCTTCCTCCGGAAGGGAGTTCCAAAGGCGCGGCGCGGCCATCGAGAATGCCCTCTCCATTGTGGCCCCCCCCGTTTAACACGGGAGACCTCCAAGAAGGCACCCCCGGCAGACCGAAGGAGCCGCTCTAGGGTGCGGAGGGCGAGACAGTCCCTGAGGTATGAGGGGCCCAGACCGTGAAGGGCTTTATAGATCAACACCAAAACCTTGAACCTGGCTCGGGACGCTATCGGCAACCAGTGCAGAGCTCGGAGCACAGGTGTAATATGCTCCCGACAGCCCGTCCCCGTAAGGAGACGAACCGCCGCATTCTACACTAGCTGCAGCCTCCGGACCAAGAACAAAGGAAGCCCCACGTAGAGCGCGTTACAGTAGTCTAGCCTCGAGGTGACGAAGGCATGGATAAGGGAGGCCAAGTCCGGGCCGGAGACGAACGGACGCAGCCCCACACCAGATACAACTGGCGGAAGGCAGCCTTAGCGACTGCCTCCACCTGCCACTCCAGGTGAAGATCTGCGTCCAGTATCACCCC
>QEPC01000136.1:950243-1025663 GCA_003113815.1 Sphenodon punctatus | reverse complement strand
ATCCATTCCGCCACGGCCTCCAAACATTGGGATAGCAACGAGACAGCAGGGTCTGGGTCAGTTGAAAAAGAGAGGTACAGCTGAGTATCATCAGCATACTGGTGACACCGCACCCCGAGCCCCCTCATGACCTCCCCCAAGGGCTGCATGTACACATTAAATAATAACAGAGACAGGATGGAACCCTGCAGAACGCCGCATGATAAGGCGCGGGGGCACGATGTCTCATCCCCCAACACCACCTGCTGACTTCTCCCCGAGAGGAATGAGCGGAACCATTCAAGAACGGTCCTGTCCAGACCCCCCAGGTCACGCAGCCGTCTCAATAGCAGCCCATGGTCCACGGTGTCAAAAGCGGCCAAGAGATCTAGCAGGATGAGAAATGTTGAACATCCTGCGTCCATCTCCCGGCGGAGGTCATCTACCAAGGCCACCAAGGCCGTCTCAGTGCCATAGCCGGGGCGGAACCAAGATTGAAAAGGGTCTAGGAAACCGATGCTGTCCAGATGCACCTGGAGCTGGAGTGCCACCGCCCGCTCAATAACCTTCCCTAAAAAGGGAAGTTTAGAGACAGGTTGGTAGCTGGCAAGCGCTTCCACATCCAAGGATGGTTTTTTCAGCAGGGGGCGTACCACAGCCTCCTTGAGGCAGGGCGACAGCCTCCCCTGCTGCAAGGACGCATTCACCGTCCCCAACGTCTCCCTGGAAGCTTTCACTAACCAGGACGGGCACAGATCGAGTTCACAACAGGTGGCCCTCAGACCCCAAAACATCTGCCGCATCAGCTGGCATCACTTCCTGAAACTCCCCCCACAAAGCTTGACCAGCTTGACTCCATCCCCTCGCACTCTTCCCCTACTGCCCCTAATCCAGCATCAAAGTTGGTCTGAATCCGAGCAATCTTGTCTGCGAAGTAGTTGACAAACTCCTCACAGTGGGCTTGGGACAAGTCCCCGTCCAGGCGGAGGGAGGCCGGACTGACTAGCCCCCGCACCACCCGGAACAGCTCCACCGGCCACAGACCCTGATGGCCTGCCACTTGATGACCCCGTGGCTTTTTGGAACATCTTGCTATTTGAGGCCATCGACTGGACGCCTCCTAGGCGTCTGCTCCTGCGGCATCAGCATCACAGGCCTCCGTGGTTCATGGATGGCCTGAGATAATTGAAGCAAGAAGGGCAGCGGTTAGAGCAACGGTGGCGTCTGTCTCGGGCTGAAGCTGACAGATTGTAACATAGTTAGTTTATAAACCTATGCCATGCTTGTCAGGGCAGCAAAAAAGGAGTTTTTTGCTTCCATGATAGCGTCTGCGAAATCTCGTCTGGTGGAGCTTTTCTGGGTGGTGTGGGGGCTGGTTGGTCTGGCCTCCCTCTGCCTGGAACTGGAAATATCAGTTACCCGCTGTGATGTGTGAGAGTATTTTGTGGATAAAATCACTGGGTTCACCATGATTTCGACTGCGTTTTTGGCATTAGGAGAACCAGAGGTTGTGGAAGCCCTGCCTTGTCTGGTTTTCTGAGATCAGTTTCAGGGGGTGTTGGCCACTGAGGTGGGGGCTGTCCAGGGGGGCTGTTAGAGCCACCTTTTTGTGAACTTGACCCATGCCTGTTGTGGCTAGTTAAGGCCAGCAGGGAGATGTTGGGGCCTTTGCTGGCAGGGTTGGTCCGCACTTCCCTTTGGGAGGGCAGGGTGCCGAGCTGCCTGAAGGAGGCGGTGGTGCGGCCCCTGCTCAAAAAACCATTGCTTGACGTTGACTCCCTCGCCAGTTATCGGCCTGTCTCTAACCTTCCCCTTTTAGGGAAGGTTATTGAAAGGGTGGTGGCTCAGCACCTGCAGGGGCATCTAGACCGCATTGACTTTCTGGATCCTTCACGGTCCAGCTTTCATCCCTGAGACTACTTGTGGCTTTGGTTGACGACCTGCACTGGAAATTGGACCAGGATCGATCGACCATGTTGATTTTGTTAGATCGGTTGCTGTATTTGATACTGTTGACCCATTTGCCATAAATTGGATATTAAACACATGCTTCGCAAGACCAGGGAATTTCGTAAGACTTCCCTCTGGGATATTCAATGTGCCCTCTTCTTAGTTTGTGGCTTCTACCATGTTCCTTGGAATAGAACCTCTCACCCCCCATGCCAGTTTTCATTTCTTTGTTTTTTTAAATCAGGTTCCCTCACTCCTGACTCTCTTGTACTGAATCATACTATATAGTGTGTGTTCTTGCTTTTGGGAAATAATGAGCTCAAACTTCAAAAAGATAGACTTTGGTTAAATATATAAAAAAATCTTCCTAATAGTAAGAACCTTTTGGCAATGGAACAAGTTGCGTAAGGAGATTGTATGCTCTTTTTGAAAATGCTGGAGGTTTTCAAGAAGAGCCATCTGTCTGGAATGCTACAGCTGTAGATTTCCCACATCAAAGCAGGGGGTTGGACTAGATCTCTTGAGGTCTCTTCCAACTCTGTGATTCTATATGAAGAAAAAACGTCCTTTGGAGAAGGATACTATAGACAGCTGGAGCAGAGCAGCTAAAGAAAGACTTTCTAACTGTAAATAGTATAATGAAGGCTACATCCATGAGAGCAGACACATTTTCTTAAGACTTTTGTAACTGTTAGCATGTGTTTAAGATTCCTAAACCGAACGAAAAATGTGAAGCATGCAAAACATGCTGCACAGTGAAGATGTTGTAAATAGTATTTTATACAATCTTTGGTTACATTGTCACAAACTTAACATGACTATTAGACACAACATAGGAATCAAAATGAAGTTTTGAATAACATTACAGAGGTTTATTTAAACATTTTAAAATAATAATTGATGACAATTACACAATGTTATAAGTACAATTAAAATGGTTGCTTACTAGTAAGAGCTCTTTGAATATAGCGTTTCCACTAAGCGCTGTATTCTTAGGCAAATTTAGAAATCTCAAACGTAAGCACACATTTTTATTTTAGTTTTTATACTGACCACCTACTGAATCAGAGTGCTGAGTGTGAAAATGTCTGTCTGAAGTTTTGTTGAATACCGAGGATTAAAAAAAACGAGGTTCAAAAGGCAGGGACAGTGGCTGCACTAAAATTTCATACCTGATGAGGGCCCTTGAGAAACTTAGTGTTGTGCTGTCAGTGTAACCAGTGCCAGGGTTCAATTTGACTTCTATATCTTCGATATAGAAGGGACATGTAATATTTGACAGGGATATGTAATATTTAACAGATATACTGTAACAACTTTTACAAATTTCCTTGCTCTTTTTTCGTATAAATCCTTTTTGTTAATCTGGCAAAGTTGTCTTTTACCTTGTTGCAGTAAATGTTAGAATAGAGTTATGTTTGAAAAAACAAACAGTAGTTTTCTGTTCAGTGGTCTGTGGAATGAAGGAGTGAGAATGACTTGTGGACCATCCACTGTGTTCCCTAGATTTCCAACTGTATTATATGTTCTGCTGGTCTTGTGGCAACTGGACAAAGTAACCTAAATCATTGGTAGTCACCGCACCATAGTTCTGGGAGTCTCTCATCCAGGCTATGTTAATGGGGCACCGCTCGCGTTTGCTAGAGTCAGCCATAGAGTTTGATACTGCAGCCTGTAAATGTCAAGTTCTTAGTAAAATAGCTCTTAATACATTTAATGAGCCAAAATAGTTTCAAGCTCAAGTATTTTGTCATTGCCTCAGATACTTTCTTTTCTACTATGATGGTATATTCAAAAACATCTGTAAGTGACTAGGCTCAGCAACATTTTTTCAAAATACAATAACCTATCAACAAAATTAAGTAATGTCAATATTGAAAGGAAGACAGTCGACCTTTTTATACGACAAATGCTTCCAAGACCCATGGATAGGTCTGTAGTAAATCCCAGTATTCCCTTAATTTATATAATTTACATTTTGGCATATCCTCTCCTAAACGTCCGTGATTGCAAATGCTTGTCTGAGCAGTAAAGATGGCAGGAATGAGGCCATAGTGTGGGCTGACACTTCTTGGACTTTTCCACACAGTTCTAGCTTGCAGGAATCCTCTGCTTTTAAAGTGAATACTTCAGATAACGAAGTAGACTGCAACGGCCATGTTGCATATGAATGCTAAAACACCTCTTGTTTCGCCTCGTTTATTAAGTTATTTCCGGGGGGAGGGTGGTGCTGTTCCCACTTCTGCAAAAGAAAGAAAAAGCAAACAAACATGGACTGAAGGAGAATTTAAATGGTAAAAATAAATAAATGACTAAATAAATTAAGTGCCTTAAATTGTGAACAGGGTTAAATATAAGCTGAGAAACACAAAATAATTCTGAGTTAATTTGCTTGCCTTGTTTTAATTTATTAAATGGGTCAACAACAATAAGCAGCAATGGTGGACCCTGGCAGAATTTACTTTAGGAATGGGGGGCAGGGCAGTCCTCTCATCAAACTCCTTTCACGAGCATCCTGATGTCACAATGCTTGGAAAAGGAGCATGGCCATATTGGAGAGGGGCAGGAGAACTCTGTTTGCACTGCTCCTTTCTGTTATGGCCACATCCCTCACCCGAAGAGCTTGGAAGGGGCCGTAGGAGTGTGAAGGATGCAGTCACCACCCTTTGCTCCTCCTTCCCCCAGCACTGAGTGGCAATCATTGTCACAACCATATCCTTGAGACTTCTCATAATTAAATAGCAGTGGTAAACATGCAAGCTGGCAGTGTGCATCTACACTATACATTGGAGGTTCCCATACTGTGAGTTGAGCCCCAAGTGTGGGGGCGGGAGGTCTCAACCTGTGGGTGGAATTGGCGTCTGATATACTTTGTAGTACTGTCTTTGCTATCTGGAGTCACAGGGTTATATTAACATAATCTTTATTTTAATATGTTCTTGCATCAATATTAATTAGATATGTTAGATGGAGGTTTTTTGTAAGTTCATGGTCATGAACAGAGAATAACAGTAATAATTGACCAGAGAATAATAATTCTGAATAACGCAATGGGTGCTTTTAGACAAATGCCTTTCCACCCATTATGCAGCCCTGCAACAAGCATGATGGGTGGGTAATGGGTAGGGAGGTGCTTGTCTAAAAACACCCAATGAATATAACATTAATTCTTAAATAAATTGGTTATGCTTCCAGCCGTTTTGTTACTGCTGATGCTGAAGTGCATGAAAGAAAGTAAAATGGTAGCTGCTAAACTACTTTTTCCCAAGAGTTATTCTTTTATTAATAAGGTTGGGTACAATGTATGATGAAATAGAAAGTCTTTAATGTCTAGAATCTAACTTTTAAGTGACTGTGCTAATGGTATGTCTTTATTGGGATATTTAGCATTTGTTTCTTTGCTAATATGACTGAAGTTAAACCTTCTGAGCTGCCTTATGAACAGATTTAGAAATGGAATATAGTCAATTACCTCCATCCTTTTTGCTTCTGAATATTGCAGCAGTGTGTTTTCTTGATGGATAGTGAAGTAAACTGATTAATGTTGTGATTGATACTCCTGTGTACCAGGGGACTGGCGTAATGGGTTGCCACTCAGACTGCATTGTGAAACCACACACGGATTACCTCATCTCATTACATGATTTGAAACCTTCATTGAGTATATTAGAATGGAGAGCTTTCAAATATACTGAAGTTAGGAACTGATTTTAAGAGTACAGTAGCTTATTCTTCCTTAGAACAAACTTGTTTGTGGATCGAATAAAGCTTGCGGTTGGAGTACTGCTAGAGGCCAATACAGAATCTTTCATTTTATTTCATTTAAAAGTAAGAATCTTAATTATGTAATGAATTTGGCTTTGAAGTTGGCCTCCGATCTTTGTGTTAAAGATACGTAGAAGCTTACCCATTGCCTTTTTATTGTTCTTTGCTGCTAATGATTAAGAGTACATTCTTCATTATGCACTCTGCATGTGTTCCTTTGGCAAAGCAACAAATGGCAATATTAGTCTTGATCTAGCATGTGGTGACTCCACGAATGGATTGTTTCATGTAAAATAAGACGAGGGGCCCATAACTGATAGCATTCTGTACAACTCAGCTGTCTAATGTAGGGGTAAAATAAAATCTGATTATTAGATAACAAAGATATGGTCACTAGAAGTTGTGTCAAAGCCAAGTGTAGCTGTATTAAATCATCAACAGTCTTCAGGCAAAGGACAGAGTAGAGAATTTGAAAACAAAGCCATCTGAGCTTTGACCTATGACACATACTGGTGGAATAAGAAAGTAGGTGAGCTTCAGATAAACATAAAAAGTAAGCAAGCTTTCAGGAGGCTCTCAATGCTGTCTTTTGGTCCTTCATCTGTTGACATCCCTGCATACAAATAGCAACAGTTCATTACGTGCTGACTTTTATATGAATGTTTTGCTAATCATTTACTCTGCCATTTTAGAGACTGGAATATCTGAAATGGACAATGCAGAGTACGTAGGTGACTGGTAACTGTCGATAGTGGGTGGGCACGGGTGGGAGTTAAGTAGGGGTCCTGTACGGTTTCTGTAAATCTGGGGGGCATGTGCCCCCCCTGTGCCCCTCCCCCCATCCGAGTCACCTATGACAGAGTAACTCTCCTTAGTTAGTCTTTACATGGAGGTTAAGATGTTGTAACATAATTGGAAAATCATGAGGCTTCCAGGAATACCTTTAGCATTATAAAAAACTCAATGCCTTAAGTGGCCATCTTACTTCCATTTTGGGTATGCTGCTTTACACAAAGCAGTAATTTGGAGGTATTTCATTCTATTTCAGTGGAATAGAGGCAAAGTTCTACTGTTTACATTCTCTCTTGGCTCTAATTTTACAAAGAACATCACCAGGCATTTCTTCTTACGGACCCTGATCCAAATTCACGTGCACGCAGGCCAAACTTATCCCTCCGTGCCTGTATATAGTGTATGTGTGCACAGTGCCCAAGGCAGTCTCCCTTGTGCACTAATACCCACATTTTCCGGTGCACTCCTGCCGGTGGGGGCACCATGGGGGGGGGGGGAATTTGTCTCGGGTTCTGTGCACACGCATGTTATGTGCAGGCATACGGGATAAGTTTGATCCACACGTGCACCTGGACCTTGGATCAGGGCCAAGTTAGTATAGGAGAGAGTCTTTCAAGGTATTCCTTCCCCTGGGAAATAATTTGCCGTTAGTTCCCCCCCCCGGCAATTTTCTTCATCCAGTTTAACAGCAAAAAACTCTTCAGGTTCAGTAAACGAATTCTGCATGTGGAATGGATTGTAATATGGAAATTTACTTAGTGTTGGGGGCCTAATTTTTTTAAGTTTCGTCACCTTTGGGAATGTGCCAGGACTTCTACTGTAAGCGACTTATCTACCTCCTGCTTGCATCTTTTGTGGGGTACAGCAAGGGGGTGGTAGCTCTTGGAACCAGCCTACCTTCTTTTGTAATCGCCTACATGCCCCTGTTGTGAGGAGAACATTACTCTGTTGGCAAGCAATTTGAGATGGTCTTGAGGATAGGAGCAAGTTTTTTGTTTTTTTTAAGCGAGCGTAATCAGTCATACCCCATCCCACCAAAAACCAGTATATTAAGCCGACAAACAAATCTAGGTAATGTGGAGAACTTAACCTCAGTAGAGGCCCCATGAATTCTCCAGGCTGGTGCAAAATACCGTAGAGATATTCCTAGTGTCAGTGCGTTAACAACAAAGCAATATTGTCTTTGTTAGTTAGTTTGAAATAAGAGACAAATAACAGAGATCAACACAGAGTTTTGTCTTCCTGATTTAATCCTAAACCTTAGACAGGGTATTTTTAAACAAGCGAGGCGATTGCTGAAGTGGGGGACGGGGAAGTCAGTGGCCACTGAGTGGCACTGCCGCTGAACTCTCACTCAGGTGGAATGCGTGAGGAGAAATTCGAACAGGCAGCTCCCAGTGTGGTTACCCCAGCCATGGAGGCAAGCCACCTTGCACTCCCTCTGCCACGGACAATGGGGGAGGAGGGAAGTGCACTGGGTTGGCCTTTGCAATTGACGTGTCCCCAGTGTGAGCACTGGGAAACCCAGGCTCCCCAGTATTCCAGCCTGTTTTTGTGACAATGGCTGTGTCCCCTGTCCACAGTGGGGCCAATGTCAAGCCCCACGTGCACATGTAAACCACGTGCACCCCTCTTATGGGATCACTGTGGCATGCACATGCTGCGTGAATCCTTGTGTGCAGCCTGCGGGGGGAGGTTGGGATCATGGCCGCTGCCTATGAGTGGCGGGCTGCCCCAGTTCATACAGGCAGGGGTCAGTGGCCGCGCGTTGCCATGGAGCTATTTGGCTTGTCCCTCACGGAACACACTAGATTTCTTGGCTGTGCCACATGCGTGACCATGACTGGGTGTTCCGTGGCTCATGGGAGAAAGCATCTCCCCGCTCCACTTTCAGACAGCTGGTGGGATGTGTGGCTCCTGGGTGACCATGCTGCTGGGTAGCATCTTGTTTAGAAACATCCAGTGTTCACTCTAACCACTAGAGGCTTTTGAAAACAAAATCCCTGGATAACACAGATATGAAATTATTACAGAACGCATGAAAAGAACTTGAGACTTCTTACATGCTCATAAGTGTTAATGCTTAGAATAAGATTTTAAAAAGACAAGGAAACTTACAGAAAACTGAGGATTACCTAAGTTTTTAATTAAACTTAAACAAGTTTATATTGTTTGAAACTTAGCAAGGAGTAATAAATAAAATTACAGTAAGTCTTTTTTTGAGCTGGTAAACTTATTTAATTCTGTATGGGGAGATCTTTTTGAAATTATGGATCATTAATATTGGTTCTATTTGCCTGTCTAGCTTTATATACTAAAGCAAAAGTTATTTGACTTACCAGTACTGATCAACCAAAAGTATGTCAATGTAAAAATGTACATAATAAAAATACAGAATCATGGTCTTGCTGCCTACTATCGCTTCTTGTGAATCTCAGTACTGTGCATGTCTACAATCCATATCTGTAATATGTAAACCTAATTAATATAAACTTTTTCACTCATATAGAACTAAACTCTTTTTAGCACTCAACACTTAACTTATTCATTCAAGATTGTCAGCAAAGGCATCCGTTTTGGGGGGGGGGGGGTTGTGCAGTGTCAAAAATTGTGAAAAAACCTCAAGGGTCTGATTGTTCTAGGCATGCATATTTTCTTTAAGTTTTCCTGTTCATGGTATGTAAGTACAGTTTTACTGTTGAAACATTGCTTCACTGAATTTAGCACAAAGAATTTTCTCGTCTTGGAATTCTTAAAACTAGAAATTTCTTGGCAGCTAAGGAGACAAAATGACTTATTTCACTGAACATTTCATTAAAAGAAAATAGAACCACCACCTAATCCTAATTTCAGACACTGTGTACATAGTACAATGTATTTTACAACCCACCATGATCCAGTATGACGGATCTTCTAAACTTCTAAATCTTTTTAAAATGACGGTCTTCTAAACAGTAAAAAGTGCTCACCTTAAGTTCTAGCCTCCTCAGAAAATGTTTGATTCTCAAGAACCAATGAATTATAAGAACTGTCTTTTCAATTGTCAGTATATAACCAAATCCTTCAATGAGTTACCCCAATTAAATCTTTAGTATGAGTCCATATAATACATCATTTCTAGAGCAGAAAATAAAAGCTGCTTTACTTCAACAATGATCTCTTCCCCTGCCAAGATACTTTGAGGGGAAAAGACTGTCCCCGTTGCACCCTTAAAAGAAAAGAATGCATACATATTATGTACCGGAAGAGCTGGGGGGTGCAGGGGAGACTGCCAGAGCAGCCATTAGGGAAAAGCACACCCTTTTGATTTAATTCCACCCATCTGGGCATTTCTGGTGGCAAAGGGCTACTCCATGGTGCATGTGCCACGCAAGAAAGTTATATCGAGCTGGGAGAGAGGTTAGAGTCAGAGCTGGAAATTGGAATTGGTAAAATGGATGGATAATGATAAATGGTCTGCTTTTTTCTTCACAGTTATTTATATTGCAATTTCTAACCCAAGTTAAACATATTGGTGTTATGATACCATTGTTAGAACATGTTTATACATCAAACCTAATGGTTTCTGGAGTTAATCCAAGTAGTTCAAACAACATATGACAAAAGAAATACAAACAATGAATGGCAGACATTTAGCTTCTCTTATTATTACACATAAAATTGCGTTAAAAGCAAAAATATACTCCCCTTTAAAATAAATATCAAAGCTATTCAGTACAAACAAACATTCTATGAAAGCAAGTTTGTGTCTTTGGCTGTACTTCAAAAATACACTATTGAGAATTTTAAAAAAAAATTAATGAATTGATTTGCAATATGCAAGATGTATCTGCACTAATTTAAATAATACACTCCCACCCATTCCCACCATTTGTAATGTTGCAACAGAAACATCTCTGCACAAACCAACTAAGAATAGCCTTTCAGTAAGACGTTCTTTAACATTTGGAATCCCCTTTAAATTTCAGAAATGACAACAGGTGCAGAAAAGAACATCTTGGTCATCCAATCTGACTTCCCATACTTTTCCCATTCCTATTAACATCCCATCCAACTAGCTTCTAAGCATCTACAATAATTCCTTCACCACCTTGTTTTGTCATATTTTCATTGTCTGAGTGTTTGTATGGGAATGAGGGAAATGAAAGAGTACACAACTTGTGCAAAGATATCTCCCCATTCCATTCCAGCATTCCTGTACACAATGTACAAAGATAATGGGATTTAAAATTAAACCATTTTATTTGATGGTTTAAAAACAGAACAATCATCTTAGTTTTTTGGAGGTCGAGATTCCAGTGCTGGTTCCACCAATATTGATTGCTAAGTAACGCTTGCCAAGCAGCACTACTTTGAAGCCCATGTTGAATCACATTCTTGCAACCCCCGTCATCTCTTAACCTTCAACTCCCTTCTCAAACCCCCCTGTTCTCCATCCCCCTCTTTCAGGATCTCTCCTCTTTTTTTCACTAACAAGATTGATAAAATCCACCCGGATATTGTTTCCCACTCCTCTCCATCCCCCATTTGCCTCTCCTCCCCGTCCCCCCCCCCCCCCCTCACCTTTCTCTCTGTCCTTCCTTCTCACCAGCCTCTGAATTCTTGGCAGCCAAGGCTTTGATTGCCGTCAGGAACCTGTGATGACGGCGTTGCTGCAATTTGCAGTGATTTTTGCAGAATCAGCCAATCCTCGCAGTGCCATGCTGAAATTGCAGTGACACTGCAGTGGGGGCTGTCTGCAGGATCTTTAAATCCTGTCTCAGGCATAAATTTGTTGCCTGAACCTAAACTAAAACTGCTCCTGCAGCTGCCGTCTGTCAGGGAGGTGTGACCATGACCCGAGGGTAAATAGGCCCCTGAGAGATGAATTGTGGGTGGGTGAGGTCTGAAGGCCCTATGTTCGGGTGAGGGAGGTCTGGGGTTTTAATATGAGGTGGGAATTCTGGGGTGCTCAAATCCTCTGGAATTTCAGTCGTATTTGATTAGCAAAGTTGTGATTCTATGTTAAACCTGGTGCAAATTTGCTTCCCAGCATGCATAGATATGCAAATATTAATGCTTGCGGTGAATTTGCAGAATGTGACTTCACTGGTTGCAGAATTTAAGATTTTTTTGGTGCAGTCAACTCGGGTCCCTGATTGCTGTTAGACCCCTCTGCGAGATGTTGAAACCTATTGACTTGGAATCGTGATAGAGTGTTGTCCCATCCAGGTACATGTTTCACTATAAAACATGTAGTAAATGGCAAGGATTTCTATATGTATGTCCTCAATAGCTTGTCTACAGAGAGGATCTGGTCCCGAAAATAATAAATGGAGACAAAGTAGTTCAGATCTTTTACTGGACCAACTTGGTTGGTGTGAGGATGCAAATTTCCTCCCACTGATACCTCCTCCTGGTGGTCTGGGTTAAGAACCTGCTTGCTGGCCCCTTCTTTCTAGAAAGGTTGCTCTGCCAAGTGGGGATCAAAGCAGGCTGACGCTTTGTAGAGAGTGCTTCACTGCAGACGGACATTCTTATATTTGCATCTGCTCTAAAAGCAACTGTTGCAGTCATAACCCAGCACACCTTTTTAACCCAATCTTCTCTTTCTGAGCCTTCTCCAGAAACTGGGATCCCACTGTTTGTTCTCTGTGGCAGTGGTCCCAGAAATTCTGGGTTTGTATGCTATGCTGCAGCAACCCACTACCACACTCCAGTACAAGCTGCAAAGAGGGGAGGTGCAGGGGGCCCAGGGTCTTGAGGAGATAGAGAGGATTTTTAGTGTGGGAGTTGTGGACAGATTGAGTTTTAGAGGATATGTAGGCAGTCAGACATGAGGAACTGTTTAAGTTAAAAATCCATTTCAGTGACCAGGCCATTGAACAGCGACAAATTAGAAAATCATATTTCAAATACAGAATTATGACTAGAGCTGAAAAAATGAGTACCAGCAAAAATGAGTATACCTGTAGAATTTCGGGTACTCAGATTGACTCGAAAATGTTTGGTACTGATCGGTACCTAATTCAAGTACCCAGTGTCCTGGAATGTCTACTTCTGGTCCCAGTTTTTTGGTTTCTCATCCTGATATATTGATCAGTAATTGGAAAATTGGTACCAGAAATTACAGATTTTTGGGGAGTATTCGGGTATCTGATTAGTAATCAAGTAGCCTGTTGAGCACCCATGGCAGTATGTGAAAATGCAGATATTACCCACAGGTAGCAAATGAGCTACCCGTTTCAATATATGTATATGTATTGTCAAATAAGATGTTTGAGATGACTGTACCACTATTTCATTGAGGATGCAATCCCTGTGAGATTTCTATACCACTATACAGTGAGTCAGGGAGGCGTACAACAACATATAAAATACCAGAATAAAATAAACGTTAAAACTCAAATAAAACCCAACTTAAACCCTCCGTCCCCTATCCCCCTCACCGAATGCCTAATGAAAAAGCCAGGTCTTGCATTGTTTTCAAAACATGGGGTGGTCCCAGGAGAGTAAAATCTCTGCTGAGAGGGAGTTCCAGATTTGTGGTGCAGCCACCAAGAATGCCCTTTCAAATGTGGCCCCCTGGGGGACCTCCAACAGGACACCCCCAGGGGACCGCAGGGGCTGATTGATAACACGGGGGGTGAGGCGTTCCTGCAGATAGACAGGGCCCAGGCCGTGTAGAGCTTTAAAGGTTATTATTTGTAACTTTTCTTTAGGCCATGGCGAAAGCCAGTGCTGTTAATAAATAAATAAAAATAAAAATAGAAAAAGGTTAAAACTAACACCTTGAAGCGAACCTGGAAGACTATAGGCAGCCAGTGCAGAGAACGGAGCTCAGGTGTAATGTGCTCCCGGCGGCCCGTCCCCATCAGGAGGCGGGCTGCTGCATTCTGCACCAGCTGAAGTCTCCGGATTGTTGTTATGGGTAGCCCTACGTAAAGCGCATTGCAGTAGTCAAGCCATGAGGTGATAAAGGCATGGATGATGGTGGCAAGGTCGGGGGCCGATATATACGGTCGAAGACGACAGTCCAGGTGTAACTTACTAAAGGCATCCCTCGCTACAGCCACCACCTGGACATCCAGGTGGAGCTGCGAGTCGAGGAGAACACCCAGACTCAGAACTTGAGGGACCAGAGCTGGACACACCCCATCAATGTTAGGGGACCTCCACACATACATCCTTACCCACCAGCATCACCTCCATCTTATTGGGATTCAGCTTGAGGCGACTTGCCCTCATCCAATCACCTACTGCAGCCAGGCCCAAGTAAGCGCAGAGACTGCAGAGTCTGGGTGAGATGAAAATGAGAGGTACAGCTGTGTCTCATCAGCATATTGATGACACCCCACTCCAAATTCTCTCACGATCTCACCCAGCGGCTGCATATATACGTTGAACAGGAGAGGGGACAGAATAGAATTCTGTGGGACTCCACATGTGAGATCCTGGGGGAAGATGAACACTCCCCCCAGGACTACTTGCTGAGTTCTGCCAGGAATGAACGGAACCATCCAAAAAGTCGTCCCACCCCCACCCCCCGGCACAGTCCCGCAGGCGTGTCACCAGCAACTCGTGTTCCACCATATCAGATGCTACTGACAGATCTAACAAAACTGAAAGAGTGGATCTACCTCGATCCAACTTTTGGTGCAGATCGTCGATCAAGGTCACAAGTGCAGTCTCCATGCCATGACCCGGATGAAATCCCAACTACGATGGGTCAAGGCAACCGATCCGGTCTAGATGGCCCTGGAGCTGCTTGACCACTGTCCGTTCAATAACCTTTCCAAAAAAGGGAAGGTTAGAGACAGGTCGATAGCTGGCCAGAGTGTCAATGTCAAGAGATGGTTTCTTGAGCAAGGGCTGTACCACAGCCTCCTTAAGGCACTTCACGACCGTGCCCTCCTCCAGGGAAGCATTGACCTCCTAAGCCAACAATACTCATAACGTCTCCCAGCTGGCCTTAACCAGCCAGGACAGACATGGATCAAGTTCACATTTTGTGACCCGCATAGCCCCCAGCGTCTCCACCACATCGGGGCCGATATTGGCCCAAACTGATCCCACAGAACAGCACAAGACGGGGCGTCTATAACCTCAGGTACACTCCCTGCCTCAAACGTGGCATCAAAGCAGTCATGGTATATGAGTGATTTTGTCAGCAAAAAAATCTATGAAATGGTCACAGCGAGCACTGGATGCCTCCAGTTCTAGGTGGAAAGAGGCTGGACTGACCAACCCCTTCCGGAAAAGCTCAGCTGGCCGATATTTTGTGGACAATATGAGGGTAGCAAAGAAAGCCTTCTTTACTGCCCGCATAACCACAGCATAGGCTCTCAAAGCTGCTGTATGTCGCAATCGGTCGGCTTCAGTACAGGTCCACGCCACCATCGCTCTAACCGCCTCCCTTCCTACTTCAGCAGGCACAGGTCATCCGTAAACCACAGAGCCATGCGTTGCCTATGCGCGGGAAGCAGACGCCTGGTAGCCGTCCGGTCGATGGCCTTGGTCAACAAGGTGTTCCAAAGTGCTACAAGGTCATCGAGTGAGCGGCCATCAAGGTCGGAAGGCACAGCCCTCAGAGCATTCTGGAACCAATCCGGTTCCATAAGTCTCTGGGGGCGAACCAAACGAATAGGTTCCACACCCTACTGGGGGCAGACATGTTCTGGGAGAGAAGCCCGCAAGAGATAATGGTCTGTCCATGCCAAGGGCATAGATATGTCCCCCACTACCAGATCCCCCGCCTCAAGGCCAGTGCAGAATACCAAGTCCAGAGTATGGCCCCCCTCATGAGTTGGGCCAAATACCCTCTGGGACAAGCCCATGGTGGCCATAAACTCCTGGTCTGCCCTGCTAATATTGGCCTCAGCATGAATGTCAAAGTCCCCCAGAACAATCAGTCGTGGGGAACGTAACACCACCTCTGACACCAAATTGGCTTGAGCAGGCAGTGATGCTGCTGTGCAAGCGGGTGCACTGTATACAAGCATATTATGAATTGAAGCTGAAGATTTTGTTCCTTGTTTAGATTTGTTCTTTAAAATGGAATTCATCTTTCTATTTGTATCTTTACACAAACAGAAAATATGCAGTATGTGTAACTTAACTCGAAGGAAATGCATTTTTCTGCATCCTCCTTTAGAATTAAATTTAGAACTAAATCTTTAATCTGTTAGCTCTGGTTTATATTTCTGTTATGTCACCGTTTTGTTTTGTTACGTTATGTTGTGTTTTTTGTTTGTGATGGCCTGTGTGTGCTTCCACAATAAATTAAACTGACTGGCATTCTCCTTCTAACTTTTCCAGAATTCTTGAAAAGACCCTTGTCTCTCATTATTTCACAATAGCGATTTGCAGACCCCATTATTTGACCATTAATTGTAGTCTATTGTCTTTGTGTTAATCACTTAAAAGTAGTTGTGGAGCCAACCTTGTTTCCTCTTCAGGGTTTATCAGTTAGAAGCACCTTCTTTTATCCTATGTGTAAGCAAAGAACCCTCCGGATTGAAGATTTGATATCTGTATAATGGAAAAACCTAGGCAGGATATCCTTTTGCTGTTATTCCTTAGTGTTATGGCAGTGGGATCTGTATCTGGATGAGGGCAGGGAAAAGTGCAGTGTGAGGTAGCAGATAGTGTGCTCTAAATGGTTCTCGGCTAATAGAGTTCAGGGAAGAGAATGATTTTAAGGTCCCCTTATGTTTAATTAGGAATTATATTTTAAAAAATAATGCTACAATTCACATAAACGTTTTCATATCAAGCTGGTAGAAGGGAAGTTGTGATTTCTACAGTTGTGCCTGAAAATTCAGTCTGCCCTAGAGGAGTGTGGAGACTTATGATTAGAGACTATGGGTTCTTAGTTTATTCAATTATAATTTTTAAATTTAGTATCTTTGTGTAGTTATCCTTACTATTTGCACTCTTTCATGAATACTGCATTGGCAACTCTGATCCAGTCTCGTAATGTGGGACCTGATGTCAAAGTTGGTTTTGAACTTCATCTGACGCACAGTTAGAAATTAAAATATAGCCAATCAAATGCCATTGACTGGGTCTGTGGTTATTTAAGATGAAATGTGTGTTCTTATAGCAGTGAATACTGGAAATGTTATGTTGGAATATTAATTGAGGATCCGTGTTTGGGTATGCTTGCAGCCTTCTCCTTTTTATAGTTCCTGATCTAGAAGATGATTACCTTGGGCTATTTTTTGTTTTGTTTTGTAGTGGTGCTATTTCAAGAAGTATTGTGTAGCGGGAGAGTGGTTTTAGAGATCAACCTAAAGACATAGAAAGATTTTGAGATGCACTAAAAGATTGCTTCCATTGGGTTTGGAGAGAGAGCCACTAAAAAGCGGTGATGTGGTAAAGGACTGATATTTGGAGAATGTAAATGATGTGCTTTTGTTTATCTTTATAATATAACAAGCATAGAGGGACATCTAATAAAAATGGAAGGCACCAAATTATAAAACTTGTAAAAAGGTATTTTTTGTAAAGAACACACCAATACCAAGAGTTTAATATGATTTTAAAAAGGATTATCCATCTGTGTAGACAGATGCATAAACTGCAGATGAAAACAAAGCTATGTGGAAAACATTGATAGGTGCATTGCAAAAGATTTGATGTATATAAATTTATACATATATAAATTATGATGCTCCTTGCCTATGGCTAATTGCAAGAAGTTAGAAAATACATTTCTAGGTTATCCTGTGGTTGTCTGCTACTGAATTTCTTCCACCTTCCTCTGAAACATCTTGTATTGGTCACTGTCAGAAATGGAACAAGATGGACTATGGAACTGACTTGCAATTCCTATGCGCTAGCTGCGCTCACCTCCAAAAACAGATCAATTTTTGAAGCTGAAATTATCCTGGTTTCTAACCTAAAAGGCTAGTTTCAAAAGAGAGAACAGTATATGCAGTTTCAAAAGTGATTTATATGCACATAGTAAGAAATTTCCACTGTCTTTATTACATTTTTTTGCTACCTGCAGAACTCTGGAGTTAACAAATGATATGCTAACAAAGGATTCTCATGCTGATATCTTTATGCAGCTTTAAGGTTTTTACACAAAATATGTACTGTGCACTAGTGTTTGTATGTGTTAAGATACTCCATGCGTTTCACAAGTTCAGTATAGTGTAAAACCTTGTAAACCTCTCATAGGGGTATAAATATGCTTTTTAAATGACTTCTTTAGAGGTGAAATAAGCAAATAAGCTTCCCTCCTCTCCTATTTTAAACCCTCCCCTTCTGTATTAAATCATTCTCAATTCTTACAATTGCTGTTATTTTCAGTCTATTGTGTCTGCTTCCTGTTGGTCAAAGGTTATTGGTGTATATGAGATACTGACAGGAAAAAGAAAACTCTGCTTATTTTGGTGTAGACACAACTACTGAAATGGCCAGGATTCTACTTGGATTTGATGAAAACAAAAAGAGGTAATTTACTCCCCAAACTGTAGTAAGCTAGTCTTAAAATGTGCGCTCTTCTCTTTAATCTGTTCATATGGAAAATTAATGACTTTACGCAAATACATTTCCCAAGAAAGTCTATTTTATTGAGGGTAATTTTCATTTCTTAGAAAGATTCCATTTTAGTTTGGTGATCTACATTAAAGATTTTTGTAATAGTCATTACCTAAGAAATTAAACATTTAACACATTTGCTAATTTATGCTATAAGAAAACGTAAAGCACTGTTTAATTCTCTTTTCCCCCCCCCCCCCCATGCCACAAAGTGCAAATCTTGACCTTTTATTTTCAGTATATTATTATTCTGAAATGCAGAGTTTATCTTCTGATGCCTGCATTTTTGTTGTTGTTGTTGTTGTTGTTTTGGGGGGTGGGGGGTACTTGTCTATGTTCATTCAGTTGTGCTACGTGAGTTTTCCTCTTGGTAAAACTACACAAGTTTGTATTGATTGATCCTAAGAGAACATTTATTTTATGGCTTGAGGGATTGAGTACTTTATCCTCGGGCTCAGACTCTTTCAGTAACATTGTCATAAACTCATGTTAGTTTGTTGTATAGCTATTGCAGAGTTTGCTTTATAATTTTAGACTAAATCTTGATTTATACATACCACTGATGAAGAGTTGTGGGAATAGAAGTTTGACAACAAAATAATCACAAATAGTAATTGAATTCTGCCAGATATTTGATCTAATAAATTGTTTGACAACATTCTGAGAAAACGTCTTCCAAACTATAGAAGTATTGTTTAACTTGTACTGATGAAGGTTAGTGTGAATAGTATTTTATAATAAATCAAGTATTAGATGAGCTGGGATTAACTAGAAACTCCTGTTTTTAAATAATTATAGCGGCCTTTTATTTCCACAAAGTAAAATGTATTTGCAAATAATTTGGGACTTTGTTCTATTCATTTTAAATGGAATATTTCTAGCATAAGTTATATCTAATAAATAATACCGATTTTGTCACTCATTTTTATGCTTCTTTCACTCTTATGCACACTAAAAAAGGTACTGTATACTGCAGAGAAGTTGAGGTGCACTGTGAGCAAAGAGTTTCTCACAATTCTTCCACCATATTGAAGATCTTTGCTGCAGATGCCTAGGCAGAATAAAAGCAAACAAAAAAAGATTCTGCTCATCTTCTACAGTGTCTAGATTCTGCAGTTCAACGGAACTGACTCTTTACTGTGTCTTTTATTAAACAATCCAGAGAGAGTGTGGTTGCCGTGTTGGTCCCAAGTGTGAGTGACAAAGTGGTTCTAATTATATCTTTTATTGGACCAAATGTTGGTGGAAATAAGCAAGCTTTTGGGCCTTCCTCAGGCATGTAGCGTAGCCAGTAGAAATATATAAAAGGAGCAAATGTAGGACAGGTCTATACGAGGGGGCACGGAATATATAGACCTGTCCTACATTTGCTCCTTTTATATATTTCTACTGGCTACGCTCACATGCCAGAGGAAGGGCCCTGTGTGACCCAAAAACTTGCTTATTTCCACCAACAACAGTTGGTCCAATAAAATATATCATTCAAACCACTTTGTTTCTTTATTAAACAAGACCCACTTAACTAGGAACCAAGAACCAAATGTTTACAGACAGTTCTGACAGGATTTGATTTTTGATTTTCTGTTCTTGGTGTCTCTCAGTTCTTCAACAGACACAGGGGTTTTCCCCCTACCTGTGCACTGGCTGAATCTGGAGTATGCCATATTGTCTAGAAAGCTCACTGGTGAATGTGGGGGTTGTTTTGTTCATTCCTTCATCAAGTCCTTTAGAGATGGATGAGAAAATTTAGATCTATGTGGTACTGCAAAGCATAGTAAATAAGCCATTGAATGGCTTGGCTTCTGGATATTTGAACAAAAAGTTGTTGTATAATGTTCCTGACCTGTGTTGTCATCCATGAAAGTCTTTCTTATGCACCAAATATTTTTGCAAAGTTAGAATGTTTTTCTAAGGGTAACTTAGAATCTAATCAGCTATTAAAAACATTAGTTTCAGATACTGAATCACAGGGTATTTTCAGACGTGACAGGGCGGCTTTGGCCCCGTCACAGAATCACCCTTTTGATTATCCACCGGAATCGCACCGTCACCTCCGGGAGACGGGCGGGCGCAGCGGCCAATGCAGCCGTTGCGTCCGATTCCCACCTGTGGTCTGGGCCACGGCCCGGAATTGGCACCAGTAACAGACATTACTGCCCGCCAATTCTGGGCCGTGGTTCAACTAACCACGCTTTTTGGTGATGGTCCCCAGACCAGCCTTGAAAGCGTGGTTATTTTGATTCCCGCCGGAGGTTCACTGTGGTGAACATCTGGCAGGACTCAAACAGACGTTACCGGACCATTCCCCACCACAGGGTATTGACTGCGGTTGAGCGTGATCTCGTAACGTCTGAAAATACCCACAGTTTTTAGTTCTATTGCCAATGTTTGTAAAAAAATCACAATGTCTCTTTTTCCCTGTGTTGCTGTGAAACACCTTTTCTAGAAAGCAAGAATACATGCAACATGCTGTGGGATACACAGAGTAAACAAACTCAAAGGACTGAGAGTAGAGCTCATCAAAATTGGGGTGAGCTAGATAGGGTGTATCTTTTTGTGAGAAATATGTTTTAAATATATCCAATATTTTTGTATTGAAATTTTGAAAAAAATATTTTTAAATATTCGAACTTAGATTTAATATTTTTCGCTACTGAAAACGTACCAGAAATTAAGAACCAATTTAAAAAAATATTTTTTTAATAGAAAACCAAACGTTTTGTATACATGGTGCCCATCATTTTTAGTATCTTTTGGTGGTGGGAATGTACAGAAAAGTCAATTTTCTATTTTCTGCAAATGAAATCAAACTATGATTTGGGGTAGAAAGACAGGAAGGTGTACTGCTGTTGTCCGCTTTTTCATGCTTTGACCTGTGAGACACCAGCATGTTTGTTGAGAGCCTCTAGATGTTGGCCCGGGATTGACCCCAGGCATGTTGGAAACTAGCCCAGGCTTGGACCCGAGGTCCATCCACTCAATGCAGTCTCGCCCCTCCCTGCCCAAGCCACCACCAGTAGCACAAGTGCCCCCCCACCTGCAGTCCCACGATTCAGGGGTTTTGTCGACCAGTAGTATCGTTGGGCAGCCAAAGCCCGTGGGCCTTGTGGTGGCATGGGCCACCATATGCCCTAGCTCCTTCTATAACCTTGGTTTGAAGCCCTGACAGGCACATAGATGAGAACAGGGATGCAGTCAAAATACCCAAATGTCCAAGATGTCACGCCTCAGCCATTAGCTGTCATGCCAGCCCGGGAGGCCTCAGTGATGGCCCCCTTGGAAGGGATGGGTGAGTGAGAGAGCAATTTGCAAGCCATCAGTGTGTGCAGAGGTTGGGATATCTGCATGAAATGAGCTGTTCCCCATTGTGCTCGGCACATTGTTCCAATCACGTTTACAATTCCTTGTTCTAAATCCCTCAGTTGCAAGGTATATCGGCAGTCTGTGGGGTGGGGGTGGGTGGGGATAGTTGTGCACAGTGGATATTTGGGGAGTGGAATGCATCAGTGTTCACTGTAACAGTAGTTCTATAGAGCTTAACATGTCCCACTATATTCCATTGGCCACTATGAAGGGGGAAAGGCAACCACAACCCTGCCCCCATATGCAAGTGTGCATTCACTTCCCATGTGGTCAGAACCATGCCCAATCCAGCTGCACGAGGACACCCAATCGGACTCACCATCATCAAGCGAGTTATCGGGTAGAGGAGAACAGCCATCAGATACATTGTTATCTATTTATCTATATATTTATTTATTATTCAAAATGTCTACCCTGTACTTCACCTGAGGCTCAGGGCAGCTTGCATAATAAAAACATACAACGTGAATATGATAGAACGCCATACAAACAACTCAGGAAATAACCCACCCTCACCCATGAACCTTCCCACCTCAACCCCTAACCCCACCTCCCATATGATGGGCCAGTGAGAAAGATTTGACACTGCCTCTGATGGCCTGATCAGAATCCGAAGGAAAGGACACAGTCCCCTCACCAAATGGGGTGATTAAAAGCACTCCTGGCCACTGCCGCACCCTGGTGTTCCAGGCACGGAAAAGAATCCAGAGGCACTCCAAGGCCATGTGCCTGAGTAACCAGACGGGGGTAGAGCCCTTCAATAATAAGGGTCCCAATCCACTGCAAGTCACGTTCATGAGTTCATGGATATGTGGCATGTATCTGACCTCAGTCCTTGTGAGCATAACTTCACTTCTCCTTCCTTTCCTGTCAGCCTTTCCTCTCTTGCCCCTTTTGTTTACTTTCCTCCATATGTGTCAGGCAGGTATGGGTGGAGCTAGACTGATAAGGGAAGAGTGGGGGGAATGAAGTGACCAACAGCTGTGACCAAACCAGGTATTATGCACCACCCCACACTTGAACTGTACACCCCTTTTCTATGTACATACCCAGCGCAGATTGAATGTCTCACAATGCTGGTTTTAGTGGTACGGTGCATCCTCCGCCTGGAAGCAACATGCCAGGATCTTTGACAGATTGGTAATCCAGCCATCTGTTTCTGAAAACACAGACCTCATGAAACCTAGTTTGTAAAGAAATGTAACCGTAGTGATGGAGACAAAAGAACAAGGAGTAAACCTGGACCCAGTGGCAGCTGGTGGTGCACTGGGTGGGTCTAACCTACTGCCAGCGAGCCTGGGTTGGGGGGGGGGGGAAATCTGCCCAACGGTGGGGGGAGTCTGCCCAACCCAAATTTTGAAGTTAATATGAAAGTTTACAGGCTCGGTTCCCCATATGTAAAAAAAAATCTCTAAAAATGGGAACAGGTGTGTCTTTCCCTGTGCTCTCCTCATCCTTGTCCTTCTTCGATTGTTGTAAGACCACTGGGTCAGGGACCTGTCTCCCAACAACAGCTGTAAAGCACCAGCCAGGTACACTGCTGCTGCTATATAAATGCTTATTAATAATAATAATAATTAATAATAAATAATATGTAATCAATAAAAAACCCACTATGAATGCACTTCTTGGACTCAAGGCAAGGGTTTATTAACCAAACACACAGCATTAACCACAGTCACACCCTCCCCCAAACCACAACCTGAACCACAACCAAAGACACCCACACGCAAACTAGCAAAGAACTCAAACAACAAACTCTCCTCCTCCCAGCTCCTATGCCTCACCACCCAAGCACCTCAAAGGGTTTCCCATGCACTCCATATACAAACACTTGCATAGGTCTATCACTTGTACATCAAAGGCACCGGACGGTCTTTGAGATGTGCAAACAGTTCAGTTGTCCTGTGGTTGAAGTCAGGTATTCGTTGGATCAACCTTTTTTCTATTGACAACATTGCCAATGTGTTCAGTCTTCCTGATGTCATTGTGTTCCTCAGGAAAGTTTTTGTTCTCTATAGAGCTGAGAAAGACTGTTCAGATTCCACTGTTGTCATTGGTGTTGTGATGACAATTCTCACCAGATTCAAGGTTTCAGCAAAGCTGTCCTGCAGATTGTTGTCCATCAATGTATGAAGTAGCATCCTTCATAACATACAGGTCTTTCTTCTCATACAAGACAGAAAGCTCCATCCTCAGTCTGCCTTTGTGTAGCATAGGGTAGCCATCCACTGTTCCGTTCAATGCTCGCGTTGGAAAGCGTTGGTTGTGTGCTGCAAAAAGAGCCCCCGTAATAATGTTGCGCTCACTAGGTGCTTTGTGAAAGCAAATTGTTCCTTTGCATGCAAAATTATGACATTGCAAACTTCAACTGTGATTTGATCCAGGCTGTCTATAGTGCTACGTCTTGGGAGCTGGGACTGCTCTGGCAATTCAGAGAGCAGATCCTTAATAGAGTATCTCACTCTATTGATGCTGCTGACAAACTCTGTAGTAAATGTCTGAACACCTACAGAGTCAATCTCTCTCTTTTGTAGTTGATCATAAAGCACCTTAACGTGAGGCATTATTTTATGGAATAAAAACAGGAAGCAAAGGAACTCCCTATCCTTCCAAATCCCCATGCCTCAGAAGTTGCACTGGCATCAAAATTATCACTTCTTATGTGGTTGAAGAATTCAATCAGATCCTTTCGGTGTTCGTAAACTACATTTACTGTCCTAACGTTAAAGTTCCAGTGCATGGCAGGTGCTCTGGGGAGTCTTCTCTTTACTATCCTATCCAGAGCCTCTGTTCTTTTTGGAAATGATTAAAAAAAAGCTGCTGTTCCACCCAAATCTGCACAAAAAAATAATACTTTAATCATCTTTATTTGGGACACAGCTTGTTGCATTATCAGATTTAGCTGATGTGCATAGCAGTGTGCACAATGAGCATTTGGGTATATGTCCTGCATCTTCTTTTGGAACCCCCCCCCCCCATGCTGCCCACGCATCACACTCACACCATCATAGCTCTGAGCAATCATTTTCTGTTTATCAGCATCCTGTGGGAAAACAGCATTCAACTGCTGCAGCAATGCTGTGGCAATGGTTTCTGCACGAGAGTCTTGCAACTGTGTAAAACTAAAGAAACACTCTATAGCTGAGCCTCTGTCATCAATTTACTGATAAATCAGTACTGACTGGCAGTGAGTTGACACATCTGTTGTGTCATCAGCCTGAATAGCCACATATTCAGTGCTCTTCAACTCCTCGATAATGAAATCCCTGGCCACTGTGAGCATGCAGTCTAGGAGTTCATTTCAAATGCTTCTCCATCGCAGAATCGATGCTGGCAATCAGATCAACCAAGGCTCTAAACACTCCTGGGTTCAAGGAGTCCTCAGTCTCATCATGGCCATGCAGTGCCAACTCGAGCACCACAGAACTGAATACAATCAGTTATTTTTTAAAGAATGTATCCGTTGTTGTCAACGTCCTCATTGTGCTTTCTAACACTCACAAGGTAACCTTCATCCAGTTGTGCCACTATTTTGGTCTTACCAAATGCTGCAAGCTTGAAACAGTTGTCAGTATGACCTTTGCATTCATCGTGCTTCTTTATCTTCTTAGCTAGATGCTTTAAGTTCTTCACTCCAGTCTTGGTCCATGCTGCCTCACCCCTGAAGAGCAAGCATGGAAAACAAAACAATGCAGTCTTTGAAACGCTGCCACACAGCCACTTCTTCTCATACCATGCTGTGCTGAACTGGCGTGTGTATTCCTTCCCTCTGTAATGGGAAGCTTGTGCAAGCTAAAGATCTGGACGGTCAGGTCCCAGTTCTTTCACCTGATATTTTTCAGCATAAGAGAATTGTGAGAACAGCTTTGCCAGCAGTGAATCCACGGTGTTCATTTTTAGTGGCTTGCTCTTTGATGCTTCTGTCCTGCAAAATAAAAGATGATTTTAGGCAATTGTATCACAATGGGCATTTTTACACACACATTAAAGTTATGGATTTTTCAATCTTCTGAGTTTACAAGTCCACAAGTAAGTTCTGGATGCATTCTTCAAACAAACACTGCCCTGAGGCAGCTTAAAGTAGCTGCAGCTGTAGATGTAACAGGCTGCCATGGAAATCAAGTGACCACAGCTGCCTGGAGCAAAGCAGTTTACCAGGAAAACTTTTTACACACACAGGTTCTCGGAGAAGTTCTATGCAGAAGTTCAAAGAGCCAGATGTTTAAGATCTGGGTGAGTGATTTAGACACACAGAAAGTTCAAGATGTAACAGCAAACATGCAGGAGAAATGTTTGTGTAAAAACACCCAATGAGCTTTGAGCCATTATTATGCACTCTACTACAATGGGTGCAAAGACAAGTCCTGAATGAAAGCATAACATGTTACATACACAGCTTTACCCCTTGCAGATGATATGCAGAGGTGTGGTGCACACAACATGCCAGGCAAGCAGCAACTGAAGTTGCGAGAACACTCTGGAGATAATTCATTCCAACTTACAGCAATGTCTCTTGGCACCCTCCTCAATGTACTCTCTGTTCTTCAGCCAAGTCTCTTGGAACTAGGTTAGCAATTCCTTGGCAGCAGTGGCTCCTGCTCACAACAGACAGACAAACAGAAAGGTCAGTTTGTCTCTAAGAAGTCATGACCACCACACAATAGAAGTGGCACAGAGAATCCCCCACTTGTGATGGCTGCTTTTGAAAAAACACCACAAACTGGATCAGTAAATATGTAAACTTGCTCCCCCTTCCACGCAGACTTTTCCTTACCCCACCCCACCCCACCATGGAAAAAGTTACCTCCTTCTGTAGGTGATCTTCAGAAACGGTTGGATTGATATCTTTGTCTCTATGGGTGGTGGGCTGTCTGCTGTTGTAGATTCTACATAAATTTTAGAGAGCAAATTAGACTGATGAAACATTTGGGACCCAATAGTACATAGTTATGAAAACCTTACACATCTCTTCAGAAGCTGGAAATAGTGTAAAGCCCCTTAAAATACTTACAACTACAGAATGGTGAGGAAAATGCTCCACCTGTTAAGTTTCCTATGCCGAAAGTACAAGATTTAGGGGAGGGTTTTGAAGAAATGGCCCTGAATGAGTCTACACATGTTTGCAAACTGCCAAAAAAATGCCAAAGAAACTCAGAGAAACCATTGCATAACCCCCAGGTTCCCCCAACACCCCCAGAAAAATAAAGCAGCAGATAATGGTGGTGGTGGTGGTGGTGAATCAGCAGACAGAGACCATTTGAAACAGCAGTAGCCAGGTGGCCAGGCCAGTGTGGGGGTGGAAGGAAAGCACAAAATAGTCCCAACTTACTCTGCACTTGCTTCCAAATTGCCAGTGCCAAGAAAATGCCTAGGAAATGCAGAGAAACCATTGCACAACTCTCTTCCCCCCCCCCCCCCCCGGTTTCCCGGGACCCAAAACCCCAGAAAGTAGTAGGCAATTGGGGGGGGGGGAAATAGCAGACAGAGATTGTTTGAACAGCAGTAGCCATGTGACCAGGCGAGGGTAGGGGTGGGGTGGAAGGGAGGCACAAAATGGCCTTGAGTCTGCACATACTTGCAAACTGCAAAATAAAAGGCACTTTAATTTGAAATGCAGGGGAAGTTCAAGCAGAGAAGCCATTGCACAACACCCCCAGGTTCTCCCTGCAGCAGTAAACACCCCCCCAAAACCCAGAGAGCAGGAGACAAGGGGGGAAATCAGATACCATTTTGAAATTTCTACTGCTACTGCACTGCTGATTGACATGGCACTGGAGTCTGGGGAATTCAGTCTTACTGGTTGTCGCTCACTGACTGTTTGCTGGAGTCTCTGGCTGTGTTGTCTAGTCCAGTTCCCAAATCACAGGAGCAACAGTGAGGTGTACGTGCTTTGCTGGAGTGGTGTGTGTAGCCAGATGCAGATCAGGGCAGCTCCTCCACACACACTCTCTGGCCAGCGATTGGCTGGCGCTGAGGCAGGCTGCTCCAGAGGCTTTCTCCCTAGGTGTCTGAAATGGGCGGTATTGATTACAACCTAGCTGCCGCCTTTTTGGCTGAGCCCTTACAAGCCCATCCTCCCTGCCCTGAGAGAGAGCCATGCAGCAACGGGACGGTGCCAGACGCATGCGCTCTCTCTCAACAATGATCATGACTCACACTGCCACTGGGGTGAGTCATGCTGCTGTGCTGGCAGCTGGAGGAGGGAGCCCTCGCTCAGCCCTGCCTCCCTCCCTGATGCAGCCTGCCAGCTCAACCTCACGGGCTCGTGCTGCTGCTGTGTTGCTGTGAGAGGGAGGGGGGGAGGAGAAGGATCTGAGCCGTGGCTCAGCGCCTCCTCCTCCTCCTCCTCCCTCTCACAACAACAACAACACAGGACCCCAGCTGCGATACAGATAGTGCTGTCGGCGTTGTTGTTGTGAGGGGGAGGAGCTGTGGAGATGCCGCTGGTGAGTGATCAGTGATCACCAGTCCTGGGAAAGCTGGGGGGGGGCTGCCTCCTGGCCGCCCATTAATAGAAACCGCCACTGCCTGGATCAATACCCCTTTCCTTCCAACATACACAGTGCCTCATCTCACTTCTGAATACATCCTCCAAATCCCTTCCCATGCCAGCCACCCTGACCGCTTATCTTGGGGTCTCGAGGAAAGGGTAACAGTTCCTGTCCCGACTATGAATAGCATGCATCTTACTTATTGGCACGGTCCCCACACCCTCTCCCCCAGGTTGACTGAGGCCATGGGTCTCTTGTGTAGGGCCTTGACCAACTGCCCCCATTTTATGTATACATATAAATATATATATCCAGTGGCAGTGGATGGATGGTGTGTGTGTGTGTGTGTGTGTGTGTGTGTGGTGTGTGTGTGTGTGTGTGTGTGTGTGTGTGTGTGTGTGTGTGTGTGTATACACACACACTATCCATCCATCCATCCATAAAGGGCATAGATTTTGCATCATAATGTCAAGCTTGAAATGCATCTTGGTGTAACCAATGGTTCATCTTAAATAGGATTAATATGCCACCCCAAATACATGGTGCAGGGCTGCATTGGTTCCAGTGCAGCCCTGTACCATGTATTTTTCATAACTATCCGTTTTTAAAGGGGAGGTATGGTAACACTAGTCTTAAACCTTTACAGTTCAGGAACTCCGAGACCAACAGAGGGAGGACACTGCAGCCATGGTGTGGATGCTGGCAGATATCGAAACAACGTGCAGCACATCTGCTATCAGCTCCATGAGCTATCAAGGGCCCAGAGTGCTCGATGGAACAGGAGCTGGGACTCCGCAAGGGAATAACTCTGACTTGTCTTTTTGCAGGTCCCTTCTGTTGTTTTTGTTACCTGTATAATGTATACTGTTGTTGCTTGTTGTTGTTGGTGTTACAGAATTGCTACTGTTGTTCAATGATTTGTATATTTTCATAAAGTTCATTGTTGTCTACTATTGTATTGATGAGTTGAAGGTGCAGGATTCTGTACTCTACAGTTTAGGTGTGGATTGTTTAACAGCATCCACCTTTTCATTACATGTGTGTACATCCATGTGTGCTGTCCTGGGCAGTTCCCCTATGTTCCTGGTTTCCCACCATCCCCAAGTGTGCACTATCCCCTTCTGGTGGGAGGTGTGATGGCACAGAGGGAGACACAGAAGCAATGCGGGAACCTGTAACCCACCAAAAGTCCTCAGTGACCTCCTGGGGGTCAACCAGTTGGACCACCTGTTCCAGCAGCATATCTTGGATGGCCTTGAAAACTTCCACTACCAGGGAGTGGATCAGCCCACCCCGAACTGTTGGGCCACAGAGCAGTAGGATTCCGGTATGGCTAGCTTCCAGATCGTGCTTCACCATGGGGATGGGGACCCTCATGACGGTGAGCTCCCACTTCAATGCTGGTCCGAGGATCTCTGCAGCACGGAGAAGGAGCCACCTCGACATCCTGAAGCTTATCGTCCACTGCACTTCTTCCCAGGTAGCCAACGCCATCTCCCACCACTCCATGCTGAGGGGCACAGCCCAGGTGGTCCTAGAGAGGGCACGATCTGGCACAGGGTCACAATGATGGCTGTGGTATTCTAGGAAGGTACGCCTCTGCCCTCGTCAACTCTATGTTGACCACCATCCCGGCAGCATGCCCATTCAGCAGTGGTAAACAGCCCTGGTGAGGTGCCTGACCCTGCGTGGGCAGTGTTGGCCAGCTCTGGTGTTTGTGTTCAAGTAGATGCATACAGCCATGTGCCAATCTGTGGAGGTGGCTTGCACCTCCTCATTCTCCTCAATGGCGTTGAGTGCCGTCGCACCCGATAGCACCTCCCATTCCATCACTGTCGAAGAGATGGACATGATGTCATCGGGCAACACGCTGAGGTTTTGAGGTGGTGGTGAAGCCATCCCCATTACTGCCTGTCCCCCTCATCTGGCTGCATGCATGCTTAGCTATTGGTTAGGACATTACCTGAACACCTGGGTCTGTCCTTCCCCACATGCTTCCACCCTGTCACGGCCCCCCGGTGGTTGGTTTATTTATTTATTATAAAATTTGTATGCCGCCCCCTCCTGCTAAAAGCATCTCGGGGCGGCTAACAACATATTAAAACAGATTAAAATAAACAAGAGAAATACAATTCAAACTCCACAATAAAAACAAATGACCCTGTACTCCTCCCTAACCCAACCCACCCATCCCATCTCCCTCGAGAAAGGCATGGTGGAATAGGCAGGTCTTATATTGTCTACGAAAAGAGGTGAGGTTGGTGGCCAAGCGGACCTCTGGCAGGAGGGAGTTCCACAGCCGCGGCACAATCACAGAGAACGCCCTGCGCAAGGTCGATACCCGAGAAACCAGGGGGACCTTGAGGAGGGTACCCCTGGCCAACTGCAGGGTTTGATCCAGGATCCAGAGAGTGAGGGGGTCCCGCAGGTAGGTGGGGCCCAGACCATTTAGGGCTTTAAAGGTCAACACCAAAGGTCAACACCAACATCTTGAATCGGGTCCAGCAGCCAGTGCAGAGAGTGAAGCACCGGTGTAATATGCTCGCGTTGGCCCATCTCTGTCATGAGACAAGCCGCAGCGTTCTGCACCAGCTGCAGTCTCCGAACCAGCACCAAGGGTAGCCCCACATAGAGTGCTTTACAGTAGTCCAGGCTCGAGGTAATAAAAGCATGGACAATCGTGGCCAGATCAGAGTCTCAGACATACGACTGAAGCCAATGTACCAGATGTAACTGGTGAAATACCCCCTTCGCCACAGCCGCCACCTGGACATTCAAGTGGAGCTATGGGTCCAGGAGCACCCCCAGACTCTGAACCTGAGATACCAGCACAGGATGGACCCCATCAATGATGGGGGCAACCACTCCCCTGGCCTTCCCCACGACCATCACCTCCGTCTTGTTGGGATTTAATTTCAGGCGACTCGCCCTCATCCAATCCCCCACAGCCGCCAAACACCTGGTAAGCACCGAGACTGCTGGGCCTGAGTCAGATGAAAAGGTGAGAGATAGCTGGGTGTCATCAGCGTATTGATGACACCGTACGCCAAACTCCCTAACAACCTCCCCCAAAGGCTGCATATACACATTGAACAAGAGAGGGGACAGGATAGAACCCTGCAGGACTCCACATGTAAGACCCCGGGGAGAAGATAAAAAATCACCCAGGACTACACACTGGGTTCTCCGGGCCAGGAAAGAGCAGAACCATTTAAGAACGGTCCCGCCAATCCCTGCCCGGTCCTGCAGCAGAGTCACCAACAACTCATGATCAACGATATCAAACTCAGCCAAGAGATCTAACAGGTTCAAGCAACCGTCCAACTCACAGGAGAGGTTGTCGACCAAGGCCACAAGCGCTGTCTCCGTGCCATAACCTGGACGAAATCCCGACTGCGAGGGATCGAGAAAATTAATCTGGTCCAGATGCTCCTGCAGCTACCGAGCCACCACGCATTCAGTAACCTTCCCTAAAAAGGGAAGGTTAGAGGCGGACCAACAGCTGGCCAGGACGCCAACATCCAAGGATCCTTCTTCAGTAGCGGCCGTAACACAGCCTCCTTGAGACACTCCAGCACCCTGTCCTCTCCAAGGGAGGCGTTGACAGTCCCTGCCAGCAATAGCCCGTCTCCCAGCTGGCCTTAACCAGCCAGGACAGGCATGGATCTAGTTCACAATAAGTGGCTCGAACAGTCCCAAGAGCATCCCCTGCATCTGAGGGTGACACATCCTGAAATGCATCCCATAAAACAGGACAAGATGGGGCTCCTACTGCTTTTGCTCACCTACTGCTAAAAATGTCGCTAATCCCATCCACCTGGCAGCATCTTACTGGGGTCACAAAATCTCTCACTTTATAGAGGGGAAGGGGCGGTAGAGAGGAGCTTGACATCCAGGTAAGTATATGGCCAGAGAAGTGCTTGGGGTGGGCGTTCTCAGCAAGGCTCTGGGGCACAGTGAGGGCATGTAGGGAGCAGCAATCCCTGTCCGCAGTGCAACCATTGCCTGTATCCCCAGCGGTAGGCACCAAAAGCAAGTGGAGCACTTGGGCTGGGCCGTGCTGGTAACATGCCACTTGACCCCCAGCTCACTGCTCCAGTGAAGCCTTCCCATTCCCCCAGTAGGTTGTGGCTGCAGTCCCATCAGCAATCTCATCCCATCCCATGCCTCGATGTATCTCTCACCATGGTTCTTGCAGCCCATGGGGAACATGCATGCTCTAGGCAGCGGTGTGGGTGGAGAATATGGGTACACTTTACTGCGGCCCAAGTGTCCATGGGGGCCTGGGCTGCAAGGTCATTACTGTGAGAATGCTTAAGTCACCTTGCTGTTTTGTCTGTTGAATGTGAACTTGTACGAAACATTGACTTTCATGAGATCATTGATAATTTTTCAATGGAAAAAGCCAGACAACTACAGCTGTGCAGCGATATGATCTATTTATGTAATTTCAGATATAAGATGGCTATTTTCCATCACCTGACTCATGTGATTGTGTATATGAGATGGGATTGTGGCAGGGGGGCACATGTTACAAGTTTGTATGGGCCCCAAAGAAATTATGCTTGGGCCCTGCATGCACGCACTGGGCAGCCCAGCTCAGGCTCCCAGTTCTGTGGACTGCTTGGATGGGACTCCTGGGGCCAATGGGCCTGTGCCCTGTACTGTGAGCAGGGTCTGGGAGGATCAGCACTGGCAGCATGCGAGGGGTCTTCTTGCTCAGACTCTGTGCTGCTGCTTCCCTTTCTCCCTTTAGCATTCCCTTTCTCTATGCCTGCTTATTACAGTAAGCTGGTGACTAGTTCCCCTGGCTGGCCAGTGTCCAGCCCGCTACGCGGAACTGAGGGCCGCTGGGGAAGCTCCCCCGCTAGCCTGGAGTCCTGGGCAGGACGGGCAGACATAACTGCCTCGACTTCTTCTGCCCATAGTTCTCCATAGCTGTACATAACAGCCAGGGTGCTGGCTGGCCTGGGAGCTTGTGGGTGGGGCTGGCCACCCACTTGTGGTGTGATAGGACTTGTGAGGGTGGCCCGCCCATTCAATTTCCCACAGTGGGGCAGATCGTGTGCCCTGCTCTCCCCGCCGGTCCAAAGTGTGGTGGCTGCGCTTGCCCACCCCAGGGTGTGAAGGGGATCGGGCCCATCCCAGCTCATGTGCCTTCACTTCTGGCCTAAGCAATTGCACCCTCATCCAGTCCCCCACACTTCACCACAGCTGCTACCTGGACATCCAGGTGGAGCTGCGGGTCCAGGAGCACCCTCAGACTACGAACCTGAGGAACCAGCAGAGGGCGGACCCCATAAATGATGGGTGCCACCACTCCCTCGGCTCCTCCCACCATCATCATCTCCATCTTGTCGGGATTCAGCTTCAAGTAGCTTACCCTCATCTAGTCCCCCGCAGCTGTCAGACACCTGGTAAGCATTGAGACTTCTGGGCCTGGGTCAGCTAAAAGAAAGATACAGTTGTGTGTCACAGCATATTGATAACACTGCACACCAAACCATCTGACAACCTTACCCAAAGACTGCATGTACGCTTTGAACAGGATAGGGGACAAAATAGAGCCTTGCAGGACTCCACTTGTGAGGTCCCAGGGAGAAGATGAACAATCGCCCAGCACGCATTGAGTTCTCCGGGCCAGGAAGTTTGAATGTGTTCCTGATGATAATCCAGGAAGACTGCACTAAAGTGACAGGCCAGGAGGTGAGATTGGATGGACAGAAGTGAGCCAAGAATGGGTAAAAATGTGTAAGTCATTGTTGGAAACCTAATAGTGGAGGGCATGCAAATGTATAATAAAATCACCCAGAAATAGGGTACAGAGCGAGAAGAGGATTGATGGGCTAGTGGGTAACTGACATCAAATTCAAGATGCATGGTTCCAATTCTTGCCTCTGCCACAGAAATTGTGTGACCTTGGATAAGCACTTAGGGTGCAATCCTATGGCCCTTGCAAACTGCGCCTACGCGAGGTGCCCTGCAAGAACGCCCGCCGTTAGGCGTGTACTTGTGCTGCAAGCCACGTGGGACAATGGAGCTCCCCAACTGATGTGACCACCTGAGCCCACACACCCTGCAGCCTGGGGAATGGAACAGGAGCCATGCCTGCTCCATCCCCTGGGCTGCCAGGTGTGTGTGCTTGGGGGGTTGCATTGGAAGGGGCGCACAGTTGCCCTGTGTGACTTGCTGCACGTGTGTGCACCTGAGCGCCTGCCGTCCAATTCAATGCTGCTGCTGCAGCTGGCGTAAGCCAGCGTTAGGATTGCACCCTGAGTGTCTCAGTTCCTCATATATGGGAGAGCTAATACATTTCTACCACACAGAACTGTTGTAATGATAAATTAATGATTTTGAGGTTCTAAAATATTATATACTGATGGGACTCACGTATACATAAAGGAGGAGGAACCGAACACTGAGTGAAAGCAAGAGGAGAGTTGAGGACTTGCTAAGGGTGTAGTTGGAGAGAAAAAATCAGAGCTAGAGGAAGACTACTTTTAGGAAGCTGAGAGAGACTGGTTTAGAGTGATGGATTGTGCAACAAGTCACAAGGCTGTTGGGGCAGTTGGACTCACCGTGGGGTCTTAATAAAAGCAGGGGGTGAAGCATATCGAGATTAATATAAACAGGATGAATTAATATCTTAAATTCAACAAAGCAGGAAGACGGCCTTTCACAAGAGCAAGTTACCCTGGTTTTATTTTAATTTTTGCTTTTTCAGTGACTTGAATTATTATTTTGGTGGGTTTTTGTACTGTAGATTAATCTATTCCATTTCAAATAGTTAGAAATGGAAGCACATAAGTTCTGAAATGCTGCTTGTGGTAAATTTACATGCAGGTATTGTTCTGCTTTATTTTCAGTTTTTTCTTTTGTTTATATAACAAGGCTAAAGTTAGAACCAACCAACACAAGACTAGAAAACGGTGACAATAGTTTGAAAACAGGAAATTTTGGTCTTGTGTGTATTCTGAACAGATGATCAGGATGATAGCCAGTAGAGTGGAAACTTCCACTGAGACTGTTTTTTCCTTATTTTGCTCAGTGAGAAAAGATGGTGCTTCCTGGAAAACAAGTCTTAAGGGTTTTTTTAAGAGAGTAGCAATGCACCTATTATTTTCCTCACTTTGTATTTGATTTGCTTACCTTTCACAAATGTGGAAACAAACCCTTAAAAAAAAACACGTTAAGTCTTGTTTTCCAGCATTGTTACTAAAACAAACAATTTTAAGACGAATGCAAGGTTTAGAAAGTACAATTTTTGTATTGGTGTAAAGGCCAATGTATGAAGGGTTTTTTCTGATGTTGTGTTTCTTTAAAAAAGAAAACAAAACCAGATTAGAAATATATGAGGGTTTCAGTAAATGGAGATGTACCTGGAAAACAAGCAGGATTATATCCAAATGTCTAAAAGGAAGAGGGCAATGGGTGCAATATTAAATCTTTGTTTTGAAAGCCAAGAGTAAGAGACTGTCATTGTATGGGGGACCAACCATGGATGTAGACATGTCATGGGATCTGAATAGGCCACAGGTATCCAGTCCAAATTGATCCAGTACAGGTGCTCACTCCCCAAGTGCCATTTGCCGTTTTCCAATTATCAGACAAGATCATGTGCCATGGTCATCAACAGCTCCCCATGTCCATCAGGCTTTACATTTCACACTGTTGCAGGGAGATGCTGATGAACAGCTACTGCAACAAAGCGTGGAGACCTGAATAATAAAGACCTATACTTAAAATGTCATTGCTACATGTGACTTTTCTAAGCGACTTCCTAATTGATGCTCCTCCCACAGCTGTTCTCTAGTGCAAACTTCATTGATGGCATTGAAACTAGGTTTGTACTTAAAAGGACCGCGATTCAAAAGGTAGCTGAGGCTGCAGTCCACCAGCCACTTACTCTTGAGTAATCCCATTGAAAGCCCTGCAGGACAGGTCCAGAGTAAGTGGATCCCACTGAAAGCCCTGCAGGACTGGTCCAGAGTAAGTGGTTGGTGGATCGTGACCTGAGCCTATGTTTTCTTTTCTTTATATATTCCATTTTGTTTTGTGAAGAAGCAAACTGAGCTGCACCCATGTTGGGTGCACATATTAGTTGGTGCAGTTACAACAAGAGTAGATTCTTCCCTTTGATGAAGAGAGCATTTGGGTAGAAGCAAGATAAAAGGAAGAGGCAGATGAATACAATATTGTAAAACAACCAAACATCAGGAATAGGGATTGAGTTTATTTAGCTTTAATGCAGTGAAATAGCCAAAACCCAGGGTTTAAATTAAATTTTTTAAAAAAAAAATAGGCCAGAGTGAAAACATAAGCGAATAAGCTAGGATTGCAAGGACTAAAGCAAAGGATCAGTGAACAAATAGTTACCTAAGGATTTAACTGCCTCCCCCCATGCAGAAGAAATTTTAAAATTGGTTTGTGCTGAATCTATTTCTCCTCTTCCTCATAGCTATCCTTTTTGTCTTACTTTTTTTGAATCAGGAACTTGCCTTTCTTCCATGTCTGTAATGTAACTCACTGCATACTACAGAGCCTTAGCTAGTCTGCGTTCTCCTTAATGCACATATATATGTGCACTCTCTTCATAGACAGATTGGTTTAGTTGGTGCCTCAAGCCAAGTTAATGCCAAGGTCCAAGCTGGCAAACTTGCTTTAGCCTCCAGCGCGAGCAAACCTAGGCAAGCCCTGCTGCAAACTCACTTCACTTCACACAATACCTGCAACACTGGGAGCACAACACACACTGTACTCTTCTGTTTCTTCCCCTACTAATGGTGCATTTTGTGAACATGACTTATGTTTCACTTTTAAAATGTATACTTGAAAAGTATTATGTTAAGCAAGGTATTTCCAAGTTTTGTGGGACTGAAGGTCTCCATTGGAAGCTTTTAGGTAATTGCTGTATCAGCTACCAGCTCCCTAAACCAGATTTACTGGAGCTGTTGTTTGGGACATAGGGTACAGCCACACAAGATGCTAACCCGATTTGGGCAGTGTTACCACACATTGAGCAGTTGTACCTCATGATGTGCCCAGCAGCTACCAGATTTTCACCGCGCCCCGGGATGGTGTGTACGTGCTGGGTCGTCCAAAAAAAAAAGGCCAGGGATGCAGCACGTAATAGCCTTACCCAAAGTGGAGTAAGGCTGCCCAACTTGTGGTAGTACGCTGCCAGTCGTGGGCCCGGTCCATCTCTTCCTCACCCTGCGGTGAGATCTGCCATGGGCTTTGAGTGGCAGACACTGTTGCCAGTTGCGCGTGGCAACATCAGGGGTTGGGGTGGGATAATGGGCAGGCTGAAGGGGAGTGGGGCAGGGCTGGGTGCCCAGTTGTGTAGCCAATGCCTCGGCCTCCCCCAAGACACGACGGTACCTCCAACAGCGGCCCAGTTTCCCTGTGTGGGAGAATTGGGGGTGCAGATCTTCTGTCCTGCTTTCCATGCTGGTCTCGATATGTGGTAGCTGCAATTGTGCGCTACAGGGCACAAGAGGGATCAGACTCACCCCAGCTCGTGGGGCTGCACCCACTGATGGACACCTTCTTGTGATAATCTGGCCCCTGCATTTTTGAAAAAAGCTTTATCTGCAGAGAGGACAGATAGTGACTTTTACTACCCTCATTGGGTTTTCTGCTGAGGGAAGCGGCTTTAAGTTAGTGACAACTCCGTTAAAACCTCTCTGCTATGATTCTAGCATGAGGATTGTGAGTGGTGATAGTGTCAGCTACGTTATGAAAAGACAATATTTTGGCAGAAAGTGGCGTTACTCAGCCATGTGAGGAAAAAAATCATGTTTTCATCCTTCAACAGAAACAAGGATTGCATACATTATGTAGCTTGACTAATTTGTTCCCTTTACCCAGTTTTAAACGTTACCCAAGCAAGTGTTATCCAACAATTTTTAAGAAGGGGAAGTCATGTGTTTTTATGAAACTAGAAATGTATGCTTTAAATTTGTCTGAATCATCAAAAACTAGCTGGAAGTTTGAATGTTAAGAGATTAAAAAAATACAATGTAAAATCCATAGTAAACTTCAGTTGACAACTTTTTAAAAAAATAACCACTGAAATTGTAAATCCTCTTATCATCTACGTAGTACTTTGGCACTGCGACATAGTTGATTTTCTCAATTCTAAATTAGGAATTTGCAACTGATAAGGTAATTATTATGTATGTGCTTATTTTCCTCCTTTCCCTTCCTATTTTAAAAAGTGTGTTAAAATAAACGTGGCAGTATGATCAAGACTTCTGTAAAGGTATTACTCTAACTTTAGAAGTTTTAGGGGGACTTCTAAGAAATCAACATAAGAAGGCTCAGTTTCAACTACTTAAAATGAATGTTTTTACAATTCAGTTTGTATGTCATTCTCTTCCGCTGCTACATGGCTACTTGTCAGAGAATAGACTACTTTTAAGAATTTATTTTGTCTTCATTATTTTGTTTTGCAACAGCATTTGAAAGCTTAGAATTACTTTTGCTGAATTTTATTTTCCCTGTTGTTTGGTGAACCCCCTCCCACTAGTTACCTTCCACCTATTCTGTGCCTCATATATACCTGCCCAACATTTGCTCAGTTATCTATTTCTGTCTGGCTACGCTGTATGCCTGAGGAAGGGCCCTGTGTGACCCGAAAGCGTGCTCATTTTCACCAACAGCAATTGGTCCAATAAAAGATATCATTAGAACCACTTTGTCTCCCTCACTAATATTAATATTTGCAGAAGCAAGTATGTGTAGTGTCTGATCTACATAGAACAGGAGTGTCCAGCTAAGTATTAAATGGGCTGGTGACGACTTTTAATATTATCCCCAGGCTACAACTAGTGTGTGCTCTTGACGTTGCTGGTTGAGGGAGTTCCTGACTGTAGGGATTGAGGGGAAATTTCATTGTCCCGCTGGAATATTGTATTCTGGGCAGAAGTAGGCCTGGTTAGAGGAAGAATATGGGTTAACTCTTTTAGCCAAGGCTGTTGTCTGCAAGGCTCCTGTCTGTGGGATCCCAGATGTGGATCCTGGCTGGAAATGTGGTGGGTTTCTGGGTGTTGCATGCCAACCAGCAGGAGTAACTGAGAACCTGATACTGCCAACCCTAATTGTTCAAAAGTCACACAAAATTATGAGATTAGCTTAAAAGTATGGAATTTTAACAACCATCAGGGCAGGAAATGTACTTTAAAAATAAAATCTGAAATTATCACCATTTTCTAAAGAGCGTCCAGGCCAATAAAAGTTGCCTTAATGGTCTAATAGTGGTACGCAGTGTATGTTGGAACTAGTCATACAGTGTCCATATTTAATATAAAAATCCATATTTCACATAAAAAGAATAATCCTAAGGAAAATATTTTTCTCAGAACATTTAACAGTTTTAATAACTGTTTTTAGATATCTGGCATCTCTTTCTCTCTCACCCCCTCCCACTAGTTACCTTGTTTTATCCACTCCCACCTATTCCATGATACCTCATATATACTTGCCCCACATTTGCTCAGTTATCCATTTCTGACAGGCTATGCTACATGCCTGAGGAAGGACCCTTTGTGGCCCAAAAGCGTGCTTATTTTCACCAACAGCAGTTGGTCCAATAAAAGGTATTAGAACCACTTTGTCACCCTCACTAATATTTATTAATATTTGCAGAAGCAAGTTTGACAAATAATCACTTATGTGCCAGTTGACTTTCAATGGAAGTTCAAAATTTCCTGATTCTTCTTTATTCAATAAAACAGTAGACAGATTGCTACAGTGATTTTCCAGTAACAAGCAAGCTTTTTGTCTTTTCAATTATTCCATCAACACTGTATTTTAAGCATAGATCAGTCTCTTGTTTTTGAGTCTCATTTTGGAGGACATAACACATGTTAAGAAGATACAGCTGTAAAATAAGATAAAATGAGTCCAAAGAAAAATACCCCAAAGGGAAAAAATAACAGAATAAATCTGCATAAATATTCACTCGCACACAAAATGCTTAGACTTAGCTTTGAAAAGAAATTAGTGGAGAAGCTTCCTTTATTAGGTACATAGTGCAGTATTCTGTGTTCTTGGGCGATGTACAGCTTTCACTAGGGTGACAAACACTAAATGTTAAAAATAGAACAAGCTTTAAGAATCCCAGATATTTTCAGATAACAAAGAGTGATTTATGTGGGCTCATTTTGCACTTTGACAAAACATAGAGGAGCTTTTGTACTATGATTAGCAAGGGTGCTGATGTCAGTTCTCTTGTCTAGCTTCAAGCTTTATTCTGCTGCTAAATTGTGCTTTGTGCTATAATCCAGAGAACCTTTGTATACGCCTTATTAGTGTGTAGTTTATGGAATTGCTTTTGTTTTTGAGTGTAGTCTGTGCCAGTTTCAGTGAGTATGACTCATTATATGACTGAAATAAACATTCCCATTTACACTATGCAGGGGGAAAAAAGTAGCAGGTGCTGGGAGGCTAACCTCATTGTTTTAAATACTTGGTATTAAATCAAATTCTGCATAGACTGAGTTTGTGGCAGTGGTTGTAGTAAGAGCCATACTTCACTCATAAATGTTGAATGGTATTCTTGTTGGAAGTAGTAATATGAAGAACATTTTCACCCATTAATGCACAGTTAGGATATAAACACCCAAACTAGAAAAAATTGGTGTGTTATAAGCTAGTATAGCTTAGTGGCTAAAGTGCTGGAGTTGGATCTGGGAGACTAGGGGTGTTTAAACAAAACAAACAGCCTGCTGGAGTCCATGTTCAGTCCGGGAAGCCCCCATTCACATGTCTTAGCATGTAGATCTAATAAACATGCGATCCCCTGCCTGTATTTCATGTGCTGGTGGTAGCTGCCACAGGTAGCGCCCCTCAGCACTTCCCCGACCTCAACCCTGACTCTGATGTAAAGGTGGCAATCACAGCTAGAGAAGGCTTCTTCCCTGGCCATGACCCCCCTGTGAAGTGACTGCAAGAGGGGGAGAGGAGAGAACAGGGGTTCAGGAAGGTCCGTCTCCTCTTCCCCTGCTCTCTCCTCTTGCACACCGTTACCTACTTACCTGCTTCCGCTGGCCCCATTAGGGAATCCTATATTTTACTCCCACTCTCCAAGGTGGGAGGGCTCTTTTTGTAATGGGCTTTGCCCCATTGTTAAGGCTGGAACCCAGTGGTATCTTGGGTGGCCTTTGGTTGTATTAATGTGCTGGACTGGATTGTGGGGTTGGGGTTGGGATTCCCCTTCCCCTTGTTTTATACCCCAGACTCATTTGGTTATTAATAGAGTGCAGTCTTTTGAACCTCATGCTTGAGTCCTTCGGCGATGCATGACAATCCTGTATTTGCTATGAATTCACTGGGTGGCCTTGGGCAAGTAACTCTAAGCCTCAGTTCCCCACCTATAAAATGGGAATAATAATGATGGATAAGGATTGTAAAGCACTTTTAACACTGCGTGTGCTGTATAAATGATAAATATGTGTATATTCAAGTATAAATATGTTATTTTAATCTTAAAGCAGGCATATATGTTTGGGGATGGAGGAGTGGGAGGATTTTTCACAACTTTTAAGAATATCTTTTGAAGAAACAGAGACTGGTGGGAATTCCACTTTCTGAAATAACTGAAACCTACAGTGAGGTCTTGTTTTCGGAAGTAATTATTGGTTAAGTTGTATCAGTTTTGTAAGGCTTCTTTGTGGAAAACATCTAAGAAATCTGCTACTCTAGTATCTATCTAAGCCATCATTTGATTTATTCTTCTGTTAATCAGTTTTACTACTTTGGTGCCTTTCTCTTATTTATCCAGTTCGCTTACTTGTTAATGTAGTTAGAACAGTGCTATGAACCAGAGATAATTTTGTAGAATTCTACATTTAACAGCAAATGAATAGAGATTTGTTTATTAAAAACTGTAAGTGTAGAAAACTTTTACAGCTTGGATGATTTTTATTAGCTGGTAGTTACTGAATTACTCCCGATCATGGCTGTCACCGGTAGCGGTGGAGGTTGAAACTGGTGACACTATACCTAGTAAAGGAACGTGTGTGAATTTTCATAGAAATACCATATCATGAATGTGTAAAATATACACACGCACCTTATATGTATAATAAATTTGTGAAAAGAGGAAAATGCAGATTCATTGAGATGAAAGAAATGCTTAATGACCACAAATTACACAGAACTTATGAGATGCAAGTATTGTAAATTGTTTTGTTTTTTTAAAAAAAGTATTGTTGACTTATGAGATAAAAGTATTGTAAATTCCAGTTAAAACACTGCCAATTAACACTTCATATACAGCTGTTATTACAAATACAGCACATTTTTACAAGAATAATGTCCTCTAAACCAATGATGAACTCTGTAATGTCACCTAGCAGCACTGAGTGCTGCATGTTAAAAATAAACTAGAGGGAATTTAATAGAAGCTATACTTCAGTGCATTCCAGCAGATTATGTGGAAGAGGAGTTCTTAACCTTTTTCCAGGCATAAGCACTGGAGTGATGCAGGTGACTGCTTGGGAGCACTGCATAATTTGCATGAATGATTTGTATATATATGCATAGATTAAGTCTCCTCTCTGCAATTCAATGTAATTCAGTTCAATGGAAATTGAGAAAATTCCCCACCCCAATTTGACCCTGCTTCAATTCAGTTCTATTCGCTCACTCCACTTATAGCAGTGGTTTATGACTGGAGGTCTCAGAGTGTGGAAGGGAAGCCCCTGGCCTGGCCTGGCCTGGTCATAGTGATATCAGTACTCCCAAATACTTCTGACAACTGGCTTGGAGAGCACTTCCAAGCATTGACCGAGCACTTTGGTGCTCCCGAGCACCAGGTTGAGAAACCTTGATGTAGTATTTTTCATGCTTGTTTTGTTCTAATACTGAGTAGACTATGTATTTATTTATGACAGCATTCATGTACAAGTGACGTGTGCAGAAAAGAAGAAATTCTGCTCATACTTAATTTCTTTTTTTGTGTCTGGGCCCTTCTAATGACAAATAAGTAGGAACTTATTGTATAAGAAATGTAGTAGTATACACCTTGGTGCCAATAGGAGAGCCTTGTTTAACATGTACTTGTCATACAGTGGTTTTTAAATCTCTTTCTGTAACTATATATATATAAGCTATAACATAGTGCTTCAGTGGAGCAAATCAGTTGTTTGTTCACTTTATAAGTCCATAATAGATGTTGGCTTGTTAAATAATAAAATTAGTCTGATTTCATGAGTTAAAGAAATTAAAATTTCACTTGGCATACAGCCTTATGGAAATGACTTGTGATACATATTTTGACGACTGTATTATAATTTGGTAAATGCAAGTTATTGACAAATAACTTAATATTTTCAATTTTCAACTCTTTAGGCATGGAAGAGGAGATGGTTTGTGCTCCGCAGTGGCCGTCTAACAGGAGATCCAGATGTATTGGAATACTACAAAAATGACCATGCCAAGAAGCCTATTCGTATTATTGACTTAAACTTGTGTCAACAAGTTGATGCTGGTTTGACGTTTAATAAAAAGGAGTTTGAAAACAGTTATATTTTTGACATCAACACTATAGACAGAGTCTTCTACTTGGTAGCAGACAGTGAGGAGGAAATGAACAAGTGGGTCCGATGTATTTGTGACATCTGTGGGTTCAACCCTACAGAGGACGGTAAGTCTTCAGCATTTAATTTAGCTTTTTAAAGGGGGCACCTCCCTTGCCCCCAGTCTAGTGCAGAGCTTATTGGCAGGTCCTGCCTATGGTGTCAAGTTGAAGAGGGTGGCTCTCCTGATCCAGCTGCACTGCCACCGACGATAAGTTCTGCCCTGGGTGGGACAGGAGAGGCGTCCCCTTCAACTTGCTTCCCAATAAGATCTGCAGTGGATCGGGCGTGGGAGAGACACCCTCTTAGGTGGTTCCACCCCCAATCCTGCTGCTGCCGCCACTGCTTCTGCAATTTGAAGAGGGTGCCTCTCCTTTCCCCAATCTTGCTGCCACTGCTGGAAAGCTCTGTGGCTGAATTGGGGGCAGCAGGGGCGTGTGTGTACGTTTCCATTATTTATTATTTCCCGTGTCCAATCCATGACTTTCATTAAATAATATCAGTGCCAGAATCATAGGCCCTAGCGATAAAGCATGTGTTGTGAATTCTTAGTTTTCAAACTTTCTTTCTGCTTGTTATGACATTCATTTTTTTGGTTTTGGATTATTTGGATGGGAAAGGAGTAATAGTACAGATTTTTAAATGGATTCATAGACTTGAGAATCCTGGAATGGTTTTCCCTTAATGGACGTTTCAACTTCAGACTTCATGGTGTGTTTTTCTAGTTATAAATCTAAGCACCATTGTATGTTTATGGACTTACTCGGTTTATGAAATGCCAAGTGCAAAACTTCAATACAGCTACTGGGGCTTCCGTATTAACTTTTGAGTAGCTGATGATACAAATTACACATATGCACACCCACACATTAAAGGGCAACTTCAAGCAGCATTTACTATGTATGTTATCTTTGCTTCAATACATAGGTGATTGTGGGTAACTTAGATTACATCTATGCAGGGCTGGCATTAGGAGTTGCGGGGGAGAAACATGGGACCCTATTCTCCTGCTGGTGGCAAAGCCGCCAGTGGGCATAAGGGTGCTCGGTTGGGGGGCGCTACCTGGGCTCAGGGATGGGCGGAGGGGCACTCCCCTCCACCCATCCCCAAGCCCAGCCATTTTGGGGGCGCTTACTCCATCCGTCGCTGTGGCATTGCTGTCCTGGGCCCTGCGCCGGGCCAGCTCCCTGCGTCGGGCTCGGGCAGGCACAGCAGTGGCAGATTAAATTTGCTGCCGCATCGCCCGCCGCTGGCAGACGTTGCCAGGGAGTGTGGGAGAAGTGGGGCCTCTGCCTCTCCCTTACTCTGTGGCCCCCTCCGCTGTCTGTAATTCTTGGCCAGGGGGAGTGAGAGAGAGGCAGAGGCCCTGCCTCTCCCACATTCCCCGTGGCTGAGACTGACAGGCAGTGGAGGGGGGGAGCACGGAATGAGGGATAGGCGGGGCCTCTGCCTCTCGCTCACTCCAGCTGGTTCCCTCCACTGCCTGCCTGTCTCGACCAGGGGGAATGAGGGAGAAGCAGAGGCCCTGCCTCTCTCTTACATGCCCTCTGGCTGAGACAGACAGGCAGTGGAGGGAGAGGCGGGGCCTCTGCCTCTTCCTCACTCCCGCTGGCCCCCTCCGCTGCCGGTCGGACTCGGCCCACAGAGTGAGAGGCAGAGGCCCCGTCTCTCTCTCATTCCCTGTCCAAGACTCAGGGGGGCCGCACGCTCGGGGTCCCCAGCTCCCGGCCACTGTCAAGCTGGGGGCCCTGACTGTGGGGGCCCCCCTAGGAGCGGGGCCTGGGGCAGCCGCCCCGCAGTAAGGCTGGCCCTGCATCTATGCACTGCAGGATTGGGGAACCTAAGGCCTGGAGGCCAAATGTGGCCCACGACTAGTTTTTATGTGGCCCCTTTCCAGTTCCGGGATCTGTCCCCTGGACCCAGTTCCTGCCCCCAAGCACTGAAAAACTGAGTTTAGGGAGAAGCAGAGATGAGGGTATGCACATAAGGATAGGAGACAGATCCATGATCTGAACCTTCCTATTCCTGAGTCAGTTGACCCCACTAAACACCGTCTCCCCCAACTTCTATGTGGCCCTTGGAGATTGTACCAATTTTCAAAATGGTACCTGGGAGGGAAAACGTTCCCCACCCCTGATTTACTGTGTCTCAAATCTTCCTCTTGCAGCTGGATTTTTTAATTTTATTTTTAAAAACCTGATTATGTGACAGGTTACCCCAATAAGGATGCAGTTTACTCTGGTTGCAAAAACTCCACTCAGGCTTGTTAATCCATTTTGTTGCAGAAACATTCCCACAACATAACCCAAAAATGGTTTTTCTCAGCCTGTTATTACAGTAGTCCTTCCCTCAGGTCTCTTTTCTCAATTCCCTTCTCTGGCTGGAAGAACCTTCCTAAAACTCAAACATGTTCCCCAGACTTCTCTTTAGCTGAGCCTGAGGCTTTTTATACAGCAGGGGTCAACTGACCTACTTCATCTCCAGCTGCCCATAACCAGCTTCCCCTTTGCAGTCTAAAGTTCTTTTCAGCTGGGGTGAATTGGCCAGGAGCAGAGGAGCTGAGCGCATTAACTCTTTCAGGCCATCTTCGCTTCCTACACTGATATTAGTACTTTCCTATAGGAATTGATGTAAGAATGATTGTGTTCTTCCTCCGAAGGGCAGTGGCCAGTTTTCCTCTGGTAAAGGCAGCACTGAAACCATTCTTCAAATTTTTGCCAACACTTCTCTTTGGATTAAGTTGCACAGGGGCTGTTAGCCAGACAGGACTTTCTACGTTAGGGACAAAGGTGTGTTTTACAATTTACACAGAGTAGTAGAATTGTAGGGTTGGAAAGGACATCCAGGGCCATCTAATCCAACCTCATGCTCCAAGGAAGGATATCCTCTGCCTACAGCACCACAGACAGATGCCTGTCCAACCGGATTTTGAAAACATCCAAGGAAGGAGATTCCGCAACCTCCCCCAGACAACCTATTCCATGGTACAACAGTTCTTACAGTTAGGAAGTTTTTCCTAATAGCTAACTGAAATCGACACGGCTGCAATTTAAGCCCATTCCCTCTTGTTCTGCTTCCTGTGACAGTGGAGAAGAAATGTTCATCATTGTTTTTGTGTTAACCTTTTAGAACTGCTCTCTTTACTCTATGTTGAACATACACATTTCTTTTAGCCTTTCCTCATATGGCTTGTCGTCTTCTCCTTTTATCATCTTAGTTGCTCTCCTCTGAATCTTCTCCAATTTGTCTACATCCTCCTTGAGGTACAGTGACCAAAGCTGAACACAATACTTGGCACTGATGAGGTCTCCTTTGGAGTAAACAGGCACCATCACCTCCATGTCTTTTAATGCAGCCCAGAATGGCATTTGCCTGTTTGCAACATTGTTGCATTGTTGACTCCTGTTCAGTTTATGATCCACCATAACGCCCAGATCCTTCTCTCCAGTGCTACTGCCTAGCCAGTTACCCCCATTTTATATTTGGTTTTTGTTCCTGTGTGTAGTACTTTACATTTGTCTTTGTTAAATATTATTTTGCTTCATCCAACCCAGTTCTCCATTTTATCTAGATTGTTTTGTATTCTAATCTTGTCCCCAAAATGTTTGTAATGCATTGCCTGCAAACTTGATGAGTATATGGTCTACTTCTCAAAGTAGATGCTCTACTCTCTTCTCCAAATCATTAATATAAGTGTTGATGAGGACCGGGTCCAGAACAGACCTCTGCAGGATGCCACTTGATACTTCCAATTTGATATTGTTCATTTGTTTGTTTTGTTGATTTGTTTAAATTTGTCACCCTTCCTATAAAGGTTCAGGGTGGCTTACAATCAATAAAAACAACATAAAAAGTCTGAAATCAATTTTAACCCCCCCCCCCCCACCTGCTCAACCGTATCCCTGATTGACAAATCCTGGGCAAATAAAAATCATTTCCTCAAGATGAACAGGCTTGGGCTTAGACAAGCCTCCAAAGGGAGGGAGTTCCATAATCATTGGGCAGCCACTGAGAATGCCTCTCCAAATTTCACAGGTAGATGGTACCTGCGAGAGGGCACTCTTGGCTGCCCTTAGAGGCCATGTTGGGACATAAAGGAGGAGGTGATCTTACCGATACCTAGGCCCCAAGCCATTTAGGGCTTCATAGGTCAAAACCAGCATCTTGAATTGCACCCAGAAAGCTATTGGCAGCCAGTGCAAACTTTGGAGCACCGGTGTAATGTGCTCTTGGCGACCTGCCCCTGACAGAAGACAGGCCACCATGTTCTGCCTTAACTGCAGCTTCCGAACAGTCATCAAGGGCAGCTCCACACAGAGCACATTGCAGTAGTCTAGCCTTGAGGTTACAAAGGCATGGATGGTGGTGACCAGATCCAAATCTGACTTTAAAAAAAAAAAAAAAGTTTGCAGCCTTCTCACCAGATGTAGTTGGTGAAAAGCACTCCTGGCCACCGCTGCAGCCTGACAATCTAGGTGCAGCAATGAATTCAGGAGCACCCCAATGCTGTAAACCTGAGTGACCAAAGGAGGCCTGACCGCATCAATAACAGAGGTCGCTATGTCTCCCAGGTAATACGGTTGGCCAACCATCATTGCTTCTGTCTTGTCTGGATTCAGTTTCAATCTGCTTACCCGCATCCCATCCCCAATGGCAGCTAGGCACTGGGTAAGTTCTGAGACTACATGACCTGGATCAAATGTAAAAGAGAGAGAGAGAGTTGGGTGTCATCACCATACTGATGATACTTCACTCCATATCGCCATACAACCTCACCCAGATGCTTCCGATACATATTGAACAGGAGTGGGGACAAGATGGAACCCTACATTACTCCCCACCACACAACATCACGCTTTGAGTTCTCCCAGTCAGGAATGAGCAGAACCACTCGAGCAGTCCCACGAACCCTAACAAGCTGTGCCAACAACACCCCATGATCAACTGTATCAAAAGCCGCTGAGAGATCTAACAAAATCATCAAGATACAACTTGCCCTGTCAATTGCCAAAAGGAGGTTGTCAACCAAGGCCACAAGCACAGTCTCTGTGCCATACCCAGGGTGAAATCCTGACTGACATGAGTCCAGGAATCCAATAGCATCCATCCAGTAACCCTCTAATGTAGAACTCTAAAAGCTATCCCTCTAAAAGCCATTAAAATAAAAGAAAACAAATGGGGTAACTGGATTTTTACTTGAGTGCAGATTTTCCAACCAATTATGAGCCCACCTAATTTTAATTCCAGTTCACATTAAGACATGAGAAATGCAAATTGGAGTGATATGGCCTAATTGTGTAAAATTTGGTAGGAGGGCTCACTTGGATGAGGTGTGCTGTGTGTCCAAATTTGAAGAGAATCTGTTATAAAAACCAACCGAGATACAGTAGTTTGAAAATCTGAGGCACAAGCAAAAAATCAGCCCTTTTACAGCTTCTTTTTGCTCAGTGGTAGCTAGTGCACTAAGGGATAGAAGTAAGAGATAGGGCTCCTGCACCAGAGTATATGCCTCGAGTTATTGCCTGCATTTAGTTTTTTTAAATCAGAGTTGTAATTTTTTGAAGTTTTGAATTTGGGAAAGGAGTCCTGCATGAAATGAGTGAAAGTGAGAAAAGCGGCTTCTCCACTCCTGCTCTCAGTAACGTTCTGTTGTTACTTTTGTCAACTGTTGCATGCAAAAGGAGTGTAAATGGCAATGTAAGTGGGAAGACGAGTATAAAACTGATGTGGATGGTATGGACAAGCCACAAAAGTGCTTATGGAAAGCCACGGAAGTGCCCATATAAAGCCATAAAGGTAATAAAATTTATGAAGTCTTGCTTCCAACCTGCAGGGGAAGAGGATTAGGACTGATTTGGGTGCTTACATTTTTTAATGTTTGCTGTAACTCCCCCCTTAAACCAAAAGTTTTGGGTTTTTTTGTATAATAACAATATATTATAACTAAGGTGAAGGTCTGTGTCTTACCTTTTTAAAAACAAAAAACTTTTTCTTCAAGCACAGTTTTACTTGACATTATCTGACATAAACTTTTTTCTTCAATACTGTATTGCTGTGTGTGTGTGTGTGTGTGTGTGTGTGTGTGTGTGTGTGAAAGTACAACAAATTCTTGGACTAATTTCCCATAGAACTGTGTAATCCTATACTCAGGATTCTGGTACATTAATACAGTATCTATAGTTTTTTCTCAAGGTTATGATTTTAATTTACCTTATGTTTAAGTTATTTTAATGAGGACATCTGTACAGCAGCAAATAGGCTGAGTGATTTATTACTAAGACAATCACTTCAGTCTGTTGTAGGTTCATTTTTACAAAGGGAAAAATCCCTTTTTACTTTCCAGTGCTTCTGCCTACGTTGTATGAATAATGCTGCCTTATGCTCTAATTCAGCATGATTCTGACATTTTGTGATACCAGTATTTTTATAAAAAGGCTCTTAAAGCCTTTTATGTTAGCTTATATCATGCAAACTCTTTTTACCTAAATATTAATAATAATTTAAAAATTATTAATGCACATTTTTAAGAAGGTAGGAAAGTTTCCACTGTTCTCATTTTCAATACTACACCACAGAACAAAACGCCATACATTAAACACAGTTTTTTTGTGGTTTGTTCCCATCGCACAGACATTAGCAACATTGCAGATAAGAGCTTCCCTTTAGTTGCTTCCAAATGTCTTTTTCACCATTGTTTGATTTTCACAACTATTTCCCATGCAGTTTTGCTCTCTTTATCACTTTTGTTAACAAGCTGTCAAAGTATAAAGAAACTTAAACATTTGGTGGTGGTAAAAAATAAAACTAAATACTGGTGCAGTTCAATGAGCTTGGTTGTTCTAGCTGTACTGAATACAGGAATTCTAAGAGCAAAATGGGATACTTGTTGTGGTCATTTGCATATTAAATATTTTGAATTCTTTTCTAGCTCAGTTATTTCAAAACAGTCCTGGTGTCTGAGCTCTTGAAATGAACCGAAAGATTTGGAATGCTTTGGTGTGCATGTTTTTTTTTTCTTGCTATTTGCTAATTCAAAGTGAACCAACTTAAGTTCTTGAAAAACCAAATAAGCTGCTTAGCAAAATCCTTAACCTAATATCAGACTCCAGAATCTATTTCAATTAAGTGTATTAAAAAAAAATACATTTTGTTTTTATAAGCATGAAAACATTAATTCCAGTAATTCTTTTACCAGTTTTTATGTACCCTTAATGTGTAGAGAAAATAATATTCAGCATAAGAAACAGTTTTGTTTCAAAGCTATTTGATTAATATTTTAATTATATGGTGGTTTACAAAGTGTAGTTTTGCAGTTTTCATTTTAAATACTGGCATCGTAATCTAGGGGTTTAAGATGCAGTTACATTATGAAGTGTAAAAAATCAAATGCATAGGTAGGTCTTCTTTAGAACTGCAATCAGGTGCCCAGCAAGCTGGGCACCCCATCAAATTTGGTGTGCCTGAATGGAACTGTGGCAACTAGTAAGGGGGTGCACTCAAGTGGGTGCACTCCCCCCCTGCCCCCCCTTCTCAGGAAAAGCCAGGTGGGGAAGTTCCCAGCGGGGAGGAGCAGTGAGCAGGACAGGAGAAGCAGCAGCTTGGCAGTGAAGTGAGTCAGCCCAGGGATAGATCAAGGTAGATATTTTTTAAAAACCGTAATAGAATTGAAAATCATTCAGCATTAGAATGATTTCTTAATAGTGCTACTGTAGTTTTATAGACTTCCCTTTACTTTGTGTAGCTGTCTATTTTCTAATAGATAGGATGTGTTTTAGGATAACGAATTCACTGGAACAACGCTAATATGCAGGTTCTGTTGGCAAGGTGTTCAAATCTCAGTAAACCACAAATTGCACTTGGAAAAAAGTCTGTTAATGTTAACAATCCTTAAATTAAAACCAAAAGAATAACAATATAAATTAATTTTACAATGGAGAAAAAAAGGATAAACCTCTACTGACGATTGTGAATACCAGCATTTTCCAAACTACCAGATAAATCCATGTTCAGGATGGGTAAATTTGGCAACAAAACACCATTAACAAGTGAAAAGACGAAAAGAACTACAAAGAGGAGGAGCTGAGCAACAAAAACATTCTGGCCCACCACCAGTTTCTGGTTTTACATTATGAAAGTATAAGAGAAGCAGCAGATATGCCACTGTAACTCCATCTTGAATTGTTTGGGGATTCCATTTTATTTCATAAAATCTCGTAAGAAATCACTGAACATTTCATTATATAAGCAAAACTACGCTTGTTTTCCTGTAATTTAAATGGATTTAGTAAGTATGGAGCTTTGCCCAAATGCCTTATAATAAATAGCATAACTGAAATCAGGAGGAAAAGCCTTGAACATGCACTTTAAAATGCTGACCTGAACAGCCACAGCAGAATCTTGTATTACACCAGTGGGCCTCTTCATCATATTTGTTATTTACCAAAACAAAAAACTGTACAGTTTAAAAAAACGTTAAATGCACAACAGTTTTTAAAACTAAAAACTTTCCTCTTCAAAAACATCACAAAATCATTTTGACTCTAGCTTAAACTCCAAAAAACATACAAATTTATTACAATTACAATTACAATTAAAAAACCATTCAACTCCATATGTTGCAACAAGACATAGATGCCAAAAAACATGGAAATTATTTCAGAATTTGAGGCATATTTAATATTTTATCCTCATCAACATAAATGTAATATATGTACTTAACTCCTTACCATGCATACTTTTATTCATTTTTATCAATAACTAAACTTTCAAATGTTTTCATTATTAAACTTTAATTTATTATCATAATTCGACAATGAACAATTTTTTCGGAGTGCATTAGCTGTGTCCTTTACATGTATACAAATTGTATACACTTCATACAATAAACTGTTAACAACGTCAGTGTAGAGAACATTATCGAATTTGTTGTACAGAATGCAGTTCCGTAGAAACAGAATTAATGCACTCTGTTTCTACAATGCAAATTGTTAATGCAAATTGTTCATTGTCAAATTATGATGATAAATTAAAGTTTAATAATGAAAAAATTTGAAAATTTAGTTATTGATACCAAGTGAAAAGTCTGCAACTTTTGAGAACTTGCAGGCTTTTCACTTGGTATGAAAAGTTGCAGACTTTTGACTGTACTTTTGATTCTATGACTGAAAAATCTGCAACTTTTCATAGGAGTGAAAAGTCTGCAACTTTTCAAAAGTTGCAGACTTTTAAAAGTACGGAGTCAAAAGTCTGCAACTTTTCATACCAAGTGAAAAGTCTGCAACTTTTCAAAAGTTGCAGACTTTTAAAAGTACGGAGTCAAAAGTCTGCAAGTTTTCATACCAAGTGGAAAGTCTGTAACTTTTGAAAACTTGCTAACTTTTCACTCAATATGAAAAGTTGTAGACTTTTCATAGGGAGTCAGAAGTACAGAGTGAGGCCAGGGAGGTAATTGACATGAACATCCTCTTGCTGTCTTTCTGAGGCAAGTGGGTAATTGACATGAAACTGACTAGAGCTTAAAGTCTTTGTGACATAACTGACTTCTGATAAAGTTACGTGATTTTAAAAAGTAGAGTAATGTAACTTTCCTTATGCTGTGTTTTGCTGATCAGCAGCTGCTCAACTGCGCATGTGCGAGCCAGCAGAACCGATTATTTAATCATTAATAACTTGTTTTCAATCACTATCATATTACAGAAGCAGTTATTGATCTCATGCTCCAAGCCTGTGACGTTTGGGGGCTCAGCTCATCCAGGGGCAGGAGATATTGATGATTCAAAATCGTGAGCATGTGTGCATTTTGACCACAACCAATTACCTTTTAAATGGTCATAACATTTTATTTTCCTGCTGGATCTTCCTCAAACTTTGTGCGTATGATGGTCCTCACAAATTATATCCATGGATAAATTTTCAGATATGTAGCTGAAGCGGTTTCCTCAAAATGGGGGCTTCAGCAGTCCCCTGTTTATAATGGAGAGTGGTTGTGCATTTAACTTCCTTACAGCTACCACTGTAGGGAAATCAGAGAAGTGAGTGAAAAATTATGTTAACAAAACCAATCCTCTTTTTTCTAAGAAACCTTCATGGGACTGATGACACCTGGCAAAATATAAATTGTAGCAAGAGTGCCAGTCATTCTTTAATGTAGTGAAGTAAAAAATCCCACTTGCCAGATTGTTCTTTTTAAGCCAGGAAGATCTCCCGTGCATGGATTTGGCTCCGAAATGTTTCTCTGATTTTTTCAGGAGGGACAAAAATAATTTTGTTATACTGATAGACTTACGTCTGTACACTTATATTTTAAAAATATTTTAAAATTAATATTGCTCAGCTTCCCCTAGCATCCTTTTAGGTTAAAGAATTCAGTAAAATATGTAATGAGTGGCTCTGTGCTTGTGTATTTATAGATGCTGTGAAGCCACCTGTCAGTTCTTTGCAGGCTCCTGCGGAATTACCCTCAGCAGTCAGTACTTCCCTATCCTCTATACCAGCAGAATCATCCCTACCTCCTCCATATCAGCTAATTAACATCCCACCTCTGGAGCCTTCCTCTAGTCAAGAAGACCCTCAGGATTACCTGTTGCTAATAAACTGTCAAAGCAAGAAGCCTGAACCTACAAGGTAAAGAAATTTACAGTTACATTTTTTGTGTGTGTGCATTCCCAGGATTTCCACAGTTATTTCAGTTGAAATGCACTGGTGGTGGTTCCTTTTATCCATCATTTCTGGGGGGTTTTCCTTGCTGTATTTTGTATGTAAACTTCATATATTGTAGCTTCAGAGGTAGAACACTTCAAGTATTACACCAAAAAAGGGAATTTGTTGAGGAAGAGGTGTGACTGGAAACTAAATTTTCATTTGTATCAGCAGAGTTGGTACAACATGAGTAAGACAAAAGTATGTTGACCGTCCTCATTCTCCAGGACTGACCATAGGAATGGGAGAGGTCAGAAGCTAGTTGAGTTTCCAGGACATTTCTAGTAAGACTACTAGTGGACTTGCTACTAAGCAGGGTTGACATGGTATTTATGAGGGTGATTTTTACTAGGGAAAAAAACTGGGTTTTGCCATTCTGGGAAAAACGAATTCCTCCTAGTTTTTAAGGATATAAGGAGCTACTTAACTGAGTCAAACCAATGGTCCATCTTGGCCCAGTTTTGTCACAACCTGACATGGCAGCAGGGTTTCAAATCCAGCTCTCCACGGTCTCTGGCAGAGGTCTCATCCAGGCATGCTACCTGAGACCCTCCAGGATCCCCAGCAGAGGTCTCACCCAGGCGTGCAGTCAGAGAACCTGAATTAGAGATGCCATGAATTGAACATGGGACCTTGTACATGCAAAGCATGCACTCTACCACCTGAGCTATGGCATGCCCCCCAGTATTTAACAGCACCCTGTCCAAAACTAGCGTGTTCTGGGAAATTGCTAATCCTGCTACCAGGCATGGTAGATTGTGAAGTATATTAATGTGAAGTAGGAACTGTGCTAAGACCACCAACTCATTTAATAAAGACTGCCTATGCCCTCAAATTATTAATTTTGGTTACTTCTATTTAAACATGAGACCATGTGGAGAATTCCTGAATATGTGGTCTTTTCAGAATCACCTCAGCGAATTAGGAGTACCTGGTCCACTGGAAAATGAATGGAATAAGTGTTCTTAAAGTTACTTAAGCACTGTGGAAAATCCCACCCTTTGCTCTTTTCCAGTCTTTGCAACCTGAGTGTTTGTAGGCTCCTAATGTTTGATGAATAAAAGGGAAAAATATTATTATTTCCTACTATTGTTGTCTAATTGAGCCTCTAATATTAATAATGGGTTTCTCCACTACTAGTTCTCACAAAAACCAGAAATTGGCAAGTATATTATTTCCTAGATTGTAGGCCCCTTTGGTAGGGACCTGTCTCTAACAGTGCCAGGTACATTGCTGATGCTGTATAAATATTATTATTATTATTTTATTATTACCAAATTGAGACACTGGTAGGTGGTTTTATGCTCATAATTAGTTGCTGCTTATAATTTTAAAAAACCCAGGAACTATGTAGAAGGTTTTCTCAGAACAGTCACTAGAAGGCATTATAAATGTGTCTGCAGAGCTGCTTTGCTGTAACAGTTTAAAAGTAATGGCCTCTTGTGTGTTTCCAGTAAAGTCTGCTCATTATCCCCATGATTGTAAAAGTGCATATTAAAGGTTGGGCAAAGATCCATGAGCGTGTTTCCCTGAGTCTTCTGCACATTCACTAAGTGCCATCTATATCAATGGCTGTATCACCTTCCCTAGCTCCTTTCCTTACTGGCTGCCAGGATGTCCTTATTTTCATGCTGTGCATCTTGGGGCATGACAAAATAAGGTAAAATGGCTGTTTGGGATCACAACTGAAAAGTCGACAGCCAGGTTCCCAAATTTCTCTTCAAGGGCAAACAGATACGTTTCTCCCTACCCACCTTTAAACCATGTTAGCCCAAACGGTGCTGGATAATAAAGGGGTTGAAATGAGATTTGTAAGATATGAGAGATGCGGTGTTTAATAGCCAGTGAAAATCTGTTATATGATATTGTGAATCTGTGGTGGTCGCTCTATAGATAAGGTTCAAATTAGCTCTGTACTATAAATCCAGTATTTAAGTACCTTGTTTATGCTTACCTAAAAAGAAATCTATCTCACAAGCGACTTTCCTACTTAGGTTTTTCTGACCAGTATGTTTTTAAAGAATCAAAAATACTTTTCAAGTTAGTGTTTTGAAACGTTAGCTTAAGGTCGTTTTTATACAGACCCCCCATCCCCCCCGGCTCGGTGTGCAGGCGGGGGGAAGTCCATGTAAACGGCTGCCAATAGGTGGGGGTATGGGTGTTCAGCGGGTGTGCGCCCGTGTAAACGCCAGAGGCGGCAGGTGTTTGTGCATGCGCACTCCCACCGCACACCCACCAGCACCTGCCGCACACCGACCCACACCCATCTCCACCCTCGAAGCCCTCCGACAGAACAGAGGAAGCTCCGTGGGTGTGGTAGGTGTAGGTGGGTGGGTGTCCGTGTAAGTGGGCGCACACCCACCTATGCCTGTCGTGCCAACTCCCACCCCCTGCCCCAGGTCTGTGTAAAAACGGCCGTAGGTAACATTTCAAAAATGGATTCAATATCCAGAATGACTTGTCCTAGAGACTTCAAATTTGGTACCTCACTATCCTTACTGAAGAGATGTTTCCTTTAATATTGTGAAAGCACTAATTGTGGTGGTGGGAAATAAAATCTTCTTTATAATGGTAAAAAGTTCACTATTTAGAAATTATTTATAAAGATTTTGTTAGGTGTTTTTACTGTTATTTCAGAATGTCACTAAGATATATATTTTATTTTTAGATTATTTATTTTTCAATTTAATACCCTGCTCCTCCTGCCATGAGGCAGTCCGGGCGGCTTACAATATAAAAACACAAATAAAATCCAATATAAACATTTTTAAAATTGCTAAGAGGAGGATTACATTTAACACCACCACCCCTTTTAAATGAACTAAAAAGTGCTCTGAACTTGCATTCAGAGCATGTTAGAAATGACAGCTGCGTGTGTTTTGTCTTTTACTTTTATGCCTTGATCACTTTTGAACTCAACTAATTAATGATTTAAAAGTGTGATTACATTTTTTGCTCTGTTTGAAGAAAGCTCATCGTTGGGCGTTTTTAGACAAGACACTCTCCACGCACTCTCCACTCCACCCACTATACACGTTACAGGGCACCCATAGGGCAATACTGGAGCCCTACAACATGTGTAGTGGGTGGAGAGTGTCTTATCTGAAAACGCCCTTTGATTACCAAAAAGATTACATCTATATAATGTCTTTAACATTTTTAAATTTTGAAATCTTAGCTTGACAAAGTACAAAATAATTCCTGCTGTCTTACTGACCTCTCTCCATTTTTCATGCATTTATAAACTAGCCATGGGTCATCTCTTATCTCTGAAGAAGGGGAGGAATACTTACTCTTGGAGGATTTTGAAAGCAAAAAGATTCCATTGCAGTGAGTGTATGAGACTGTGTTTGTGCTTGTGTGAAAAATTAATCACAGAGCCATAACTTATTTGAGGATATGGGACTCTTTTGTGTCTTGCATGGTTTGCTGTGTGTTTTAATAGGAGAGATGATATAAACCCCAACTGTGTTTGAAAGTAACTGTAATCCATGTAGGACTGTGGTATCTGCTGTGCGGTCTAGCAGCACAATCCTGCCATGAATGCTTCTGTCCCGGAGTGCTGGTAATGCACTGCCTGCCCTGTTGGCAGTAGGCTTTGTGTTGTGTTGGCTTTCACAGAGAGGGAACCATACTTGCATGAGGAAAAATGACCAACCTACATATACTAAACATGTTTAAAAACTAAATATTTATTCTAGGATAAAAAAAGAGTCTGGTTTAAGAGAGGAGTTAGGACTCTTACAAATTCAATCAAACGCCATGGAAATTGTAAGTGAAGGCTCCCACTTTAACTTGCACACCATATAAGCAGTAAAGACATTGGAAAGTCTCACATATTAGGCTTAAAGCTTAGGTTCCGTGCAGCCACACACTGCCTTGGTCTTTCACCTCAATCCTCTTCCTCTGCAGTTTGGGGCCAACATTGAAGCTGGGGATGGCAAGCTCCTCCCCACCCCAATATTATGGACTTGATTTCTGTCTCCACTGTAGCCACCTTTTTCTCCTTCATTTATAGCTCCCTTCTTAAGTAACAGCTTAAGTGCATCTGCTTACTACACAATTGATTAAGGGCAGGCAAATATTTGTACTAGTGTTGTGTTTTGTTTTGTTTTTGTTTTGTTTCAATCCAAGCTGCCCTTCCCATCAAGGCTGCTTACAATGAATTAAAAAAATCTACATGTCCCCTTACCCCTCCAACTCTTCACCAAACATATCCCTGCTTGCCAAACTCTTGACCAAATAAAAACGTCTTAGTGTTTTCAGAAGATGAATAGACTTGGGCTTAAACGTACCTCAAAGTTGGGGGATTTCCATAATTGTGGGGCAGCCAGCAATGAATCTCTATGTGCCCTAGGTGTAAAAAGAACACTGGCAGATGGTACCTGCAAGAGGACACTCCCGGCTGACCACGGGACATGAGGCAGTCTTTCAGATACCTGGGGCCCAAGCCGCTTAGGGCTTTATAGGTCAAAAAGAGCACCTTGAATTGTATCCAGAAAGCTATTGCTAGCAAGTGCAGACACTGAAGCACCGGTGTAATGTGCTCCTAGCGACAGAAGACAGGTTGCCACGTTCTGCCCCAACTGCAGCTTTCAAACAGTCATCAAGGGCAGCCTCATGTAGAGTGCATTGCAATAGTCTAGCCTGGAGGTTATGAAGGCATGGACGAGAGTGGACAAAGAGTCTCCAAATCTCATATCAAAGGTCACAGCCTTCTCACGAAATGTAATTGATGAATGCACTCCTGGCTACCACCACAGCCTGCTATCCAGATGCAGCACTGGATCCAAGAGCACCCGCAGACTGAAAACCTGAGTGAACAAAGGAGACCGGACCTCATCAATAATGGGTCATGTGTCTCCTAGGTCACATGGCTGGCCGACCATCATCGCTTTGGTCTTGTCTGGATTCAGCTTCAATCAGCTCGCCTGCATCCAGTCCCCAGTGGCAGCCAGACACTGGGTAGGCACCGAGACTGCAGGACCTGAGTCAGATAAAAGAGAGAGAGAATTGGTGTCGTCAGCGGACTGATGGACACTTCACTCCAAATCTCCATGCAACCTCACTCAGAGACCTCAGATGCACGTTGAATAGGAGTGGGGACAGTCTAGAGCCCTGCAGGACCCCCCAAGGGAGCTCCCAAGGGAATAAACCACCACCCATCACCAGCCTCTGGGTTCTCCCAGCCAGGAATAAGTGGAATCATTCAAGAAGAGCAGTCCCGTGAACCTCAGCCAAGTCATGCCGCTGTGCCGCCAGCACTTCATGAACAACTGTATCAAAGGCTGCTGTATCAAAGATCTCAACCAATGAACAGAGTACAGTTGCCCTTGTCAGTTGCCGGTTGCCAACCAAGGCCACAAGCACAGTCTCAGTGCCATGCCCAGGACAAAATCCTGACTGACATAGATCCAGGAATCCAATAGCATCGAAATGTGCCTGAAGCTGTGAGGCAACCACTCATTTAGCAGCCCACCCTAAAAAGTGTATCATGTATTGGAGTACTATACTATATATATTGGAAAGGGATGGACTGTGGCTGTTGATGCAGGATTGGTTGCCATTGGCTTCCCCTCAGGTACAGCCTTCATAAGGAGATCAACCTACCTGAAGCTTCAAACACTTCTCTGTCATTTACTGATGCATACACTTCCTCCAACCCTGCCTGTCCCCCAGCTTTGTCTTTACAATACACATCACTCATATCCCAGCCTTGTGCCTCATAAACACTCCCCCAGTACCCTCTCCCTGTACAGACACTTCCCTCACTACCTGGCTGCCCTTAGTCTTGTCTCCCTATACACATCCGTCAACCTTGCCCCCCCCCCATACACAGCCCCCTAGCAGTCAGCTGTCCTGTTGTCCCAAATCCAAATGAAAGCATATACAGAAAGCAGTTCCACTCTTCTCCTAGCTGCTGTCCCCAACTTCAGTATTGCTCCCAAGCTGCAGAGGAAGAGGATTGGGGCTGAAAGACCTGCCTGTGACATTTTACTACTCAATTGATCTTCCTTTGAGAAAATCCAAGAGTCGTGACTTCACACACACCCTCCCCAGTGTAAACCTTTAGATCCTGTTCCCCTCCCAGGAAATCCAGGTGTCTTTCCAGCCCCCCTACTCTAATCCACTAGTCCTCATTCACAAGGAGGAAGGCTGTCCTTCAGATATGTGGGGCCCAGGCAGTTTACAGCTTTATAGGTCAAATTCAGCACCTTGAATTGTGCTTGGAATGCTCTTGGCAGCCATTGCAAACTGAAGCACCGGTGTAATGTGCTCCCAGAGACCCACTCCCATCAAGAGGTGGGCCTCTGCATTCTGCAGTAGCTACCAAACAATCTTCAAAGGCAGCCCCACATAGCGTGTTGCAGTAGTCTAGTTTCAAGGTATTGAAGACATGGGTGACAGTGAACAGGCCCATATCTGATGCAGCCTTCTCACCAGATGGAGTTAGTGAAAGGCACTCCTGACTGTGGCCACAACCTAATGTTGCAGATGCAGCTCAGGATCCAGGAACTAGCCAGGGGAGACTATATCCCATCAATGATGGTAGTCCCAATTCCCCCTGGCCACAGGGCTGCCAGCTATCATCACTTCAGTCTTGTCTGGACTTCAGTTAGCTCAATCACATCCACAGTCCTCAGTGGCAGCCAGGCACTGAGTAAGCACTGAGAGGTGTTAGCTTTGAGTATTCTACTGGAGTGGAAGAGCGGCTCTCTCTTTTCACCTCTGATTTTAAATATTTTTGGCTGATTGCTTCTTACGTGTTGTGCAGGAAGGAGTTAAAATGTATCACTCAGTAGTGCTTGTCCAGGTATGTTAGGTTTTTGAAATAATTGTAATGCTTTGCATGCAATATTTTAAAGATCTTCCTGGTTAGTCAATAATAGAAGAGTATGTGTTTACTAAGCTTGTTAAGGATAACTGTACAACTCACAAGTGGAAGAATAGGAATAAATTGTGTTGCTTTTCTTGCTATGTGTATTTTTATACTGTACTAGACTCATACTGGTCTGGGTCAGACTAATGGTCCATTGAGCCCAGCATCCTATCTTCAATCGTGGCCAATTACATTTGCTTGGGAGAAGTACCCAACTGGTCCAAAGGGGCAATCCATTCCCTGTTGTTCATTCCCAGCTCCCGACAGTGAGAAGTTATGTCCCCTAAACCTACTTGGCTAATAGTTGTTAATGCACCTATTCTTCAAGAACTTTTTTGAAACCCAGCTATACTACTGACTTTGAACACATCCTCTGGCAACAAATTCCACAGGTTAATTGTGCGTTGAGTGGAAAAAAATACTTTCTTTTATTTGCTTTAAATCTGCTACCAGTTAGTTTCATGGAGTGTCTTCTAGTTCTAGTACTATTTGAGAGGGTAAATAACCATTCCCTGTTTACTCGTTCTACACTACTCCATGATTTTATATACTTCTATCATATCCCCTTTCAGTCGTCTCTTCTCCAAACTGAAGAGCTCCAACCTATCAAGCCTCTCTTCGTATGGGAGCTGTTCCATACTCTTTATCATTTTTGTTCCCTTTCTCTATACTTTCTGTTGTCCTACTATATGTTTTTTTAGGTGGGATGACCAGAACTGCACACAATATTCAAGGTGTGTTCACACCATAGATTTATATAGAAGCATTATGATATTTTCAGTTTTATTCTCTATCCCTTTTTTTTTTTTTTAGTAATTCCTAACATCCTGTTGGGCTTTTGGTCCACCACTGCACAGTGAGCTGAGGATTTCAGTGTATTATCCCCAGTGATTCCAAGATCCTTTTCCTGAGTAGTAACCCGTAATTTAGAATGCAACATTATGTACATATAGTTTATTTTTCTCTACGTGCATCACTTTGCACTTGTCAAGATTAAATTTCACTTGCCATTTAGATGCCCAGTCTCGCAAAATCCTCCTGCAATTCTTCACAGCCTGCTTGGGTGTTAACTACCTTAAATAAATTTGTATCAGATTTGATCACCTCACTTTTTACTTCCTTTTCCAGATCATTAATTAATATATTAAACACTGGTCCCAATACAGATCCCTGAAACACTCCACTGTTGACTTCTCTCTGTTGTGAAAACTGACTGTTTAGTCCTACTTTTTGCTTTCTATCCTTTAACCAGTTACTGATCCATGATGGGACATGGCCCCCATGTCTATTTAATATCCTGAAGATTGTCTTCTGAGGGACCTTATCAAATGCCTTCTGAAAATCCAGATACACTATATCAACCAGCTTACCATTACCCACATGCTTATTTACCCTCTGCCCCCCCCCGCAAATTCCAGTAGATTAGTGAGACATGCCTTCCTTCCCTTTGCTGAATCCATGTTGACTCTTCCCCATTATGCTGTGTTTATCAATATGTCCAGTAATTCTGTTCTTAACAACCGTTTCCACCAGTTTGCCCGGCACCAATGTCAGGTTCACCAGTCTGTAGTTTCAGGATCGCCTCTGGCCTTTTTAAAATAATGGTGTTAAATTGGCTACCCTGCAATTTTCAGATACAGTGGTAGGTTTTAGTGATAGGTTACAGATTACCAATAGTAGGTCAGCAGTTTCATACTTGAGTACCTTCTGAACTCTGGGGTGAATACCATCTGGTCCAGGTGCTTTGTTACTCTTTAGTTTAATTTGCTTTAGAACCATAGTCATGTTGATTGTGACTGTTCTTCTGATTCATCACCTACAAAAAATAGTTCCAGCATGGTTATCTCTCTAGCATCCTCTGCAGTTAAGACTGAAGGAAAGAATTAATTTAGCTTTTCTGCTATGTTCTTGTCCTCCCTAAGTGCCCCCTTTCACCCTCTGGTCATCTAATGGCCCAACTGAGTCTTAGCAGGCTTCTGGCTTCTGATGCACTTAAATGTTTTTATTATTGGTTTTTGTACATTTAGCAAATCACTTTTTAAATTCCCTCTTGGCCTGCCTTGTGCTCTTTCCTATTTTCTTCATTAGAACTAGCTTTCCATTTTTTATTTTTTTTAAAGGGACACCTTTTTGACTCCAATAGCCGCCTTCACCTCACTAGGCAGGCAGACATTTAGTCCTCTGCTACCTTTTTTTAATTTGTGGAATACATTTAGACTGCGTTCAGATGTGTGTTTAAATCGCACAGCGGCGGCATCATGCGATTTAAAGCAATGCACACTTCTGGGTTGGTGTGAATGCACCAAGTGCGCACATTTCAGCGTAACGCGAACTGTTGGAGTGCGGTTTGAAAAGCTGCTCCGAGCAGCTTTGAAAACCGCACTCCCAACACTTCGCGTTACGCTGAATTGGTGCATTCACACCAACCCGGAAGTGCGTGTTGCTTTAAATCGCACGATGCCGCCACCGCTGCTGTGCGATTTAAACGCACATCTGAATGCGCCCTTAGTCTGAAGTCTGTTCCCAGTTAAATAGACTTCATGTTTCTTGCAGACATTTAATCCTTGCAACTGCTCCCTTCAGTTTCCCTCTAATTAGTTCCCTCGTTTTTGCATAGTTCCCCCTTTTAAAGTTAAATGTAACTGAGGTATTTTTATTTGTCTGTAAGTATGTTGAATTTGATTATATTATGATCACTGTTGCCAAGTGGCTCTACCACCATTACCCCTTTCCCCGACGGGTCCTGCATTCTGCTTAGGACTTGATCCAAAGTAGCTTCTCCTCTCATTGGTTCCATGATTAGCTGCTCCAAGAAGCAGTCATTTATGGCATATAGAAATTTTACCTCCATATCATGTCCCGATGAGACATTTACCCAGCCAATATTAGGATAATTGAAATCACCCATTACTATTGTGTTTTCCAACTTTAGTAGCCTGTTTAATTTCCATTAGCATTTCATAGTTAGACCCACTGTCCTGATCAGGGGTTTAGTAGTATAGTCCCACTGCTAGACACTTCCCCGTGTCGCATGGGATTTCTATCCATAGAAATTCCAGAGTGCAGTTCACTTCCTATAAAGTTTTAATCTGTCTTGACTCAATGCTGTCTTTTAACATATAGCGTCACCCCACCACCAGCATGATATATTTTATTCCCTGGTTGGTGTCCCATTGGTTATCCTCATTCTACCTGCTCTCTGAGATTCCTATTACGTCTTTGTCTTCATTTAGTGACATACACTCTAATTCTCCCATCTTACTTTTTAGACTTCAAGTGTCTATATACAAATGTTAGCATTTTGTTTTTGTAAGTTTTTCTTTTTTGTTAGTTGAAGGGTATAAATGTGCACTGAGGGTAGTAATGTTTGGTAGTGTAGTTTGAATACTGTTTTATTCTGTTTGGAGAAGTGTGTCTTATCAGTTGTATGATGTCTTTAATATCATGGGCTGAATCATTGTTTTGCTCGGGCCAAAAAAAAAAGTTAGTTTTTTGCCTAAGAACATTAGGTCCAAGCTTATACATTTAGATGGTAAATCTTATTAGAACTCCCAAATCCATTGATTTTTAAATGCTTTCTTTCAGCAGATACTTACTTGAAGAATTGTATAAACTGTTAAGTAACTAGTTGCATAACTGGAATCTTAAGAGTAACAGTAGCATTTGTTTGAGTGATGGGCATTGAGGCTGATTTTGTACCACACTGTTGCAGTATTAATGTATGATACTGAAATTAAAAATATTATAGTAGTTAACCCACAGCGCCCACGCAATAGTATCTAAATGCCAACTTTCGAAGACAGTGAATGTACTGGTCATTGAACTGTGTTGGCTGGCAATCAAATCAGTTTACTGGATTGATGTGCAAAACATAAAAAGCATTTTTGCAAAAACAAAATTGCAAGATAACAATGGCTCAGGCATTAGTAAAAGTCATGCTGGTATCTGGAGAAAAACTTCCAGAGCAGCTGTGTGTGTATTTTACCTCGCAATACTGCCTTGGTGTTGAGTTGTGACAAAAATTCTGGTTTGGTTACACACACTCATGCTCACACTCACTCTCTCTCTCTGAATTGATTGCTTTGGCATGTTTACCTTGGTTTCCTGTTTTCTTTACAATAAAATAAAAAACACCACTGTGTTTTCATTGACACTGTATACCAGTATTTTGGTATGCACCTTCACCTGTGTTGGATTACAGGTTTTTTTTAAAAAAAATATTATTTTTTTACTTCCTCCGTGCTCATGAGGAAGCAAGGACCATAAACCCAGACAGGCAATTCCTGTAGGCTTGTTTCTATGGTCATTTTTACACGAACTGCTTCCCCTCCCCGCTGGGTGTCAGGGAGACTGTTTGAAGTGTGGGGGCACCTGTGTAAACAGCGCAGCGGTGGGCGAGGGGGATGGGTGTGCGATGCGTGTCCATCCATGCAAATAGCATAGGTGGAGGTGCATGTGTGCTCCCAATACACACCCATCTTCACCCATCACCCAACAGAGGCGGCTCCGTGGGTGGAGATGGGTGTGCGCCCATGCGAACGGGCGCACATCCACCTTGCCAGCACACCCATCCCCCCACCCACCGCTGCCTATGTAAAAAGGGCCTATGAAATGCTTGAGAGACTGTGTCCTACCCCTTAGGTGGTAACTGTGTGAATGCAAACACGGGTAGGGTAGAGCGGTATTATGTCCAATGTTGTTACTTCCTTCCCTATTTGGGGACCTTTGTCCTTCAAATGTAGCTTGCTGGGGGAAAGGAGATAGTGCTTCTGTGACTTTTCATAAGGTAACCATTGTCCAACCATGCCTACACAGCCTCTCATACCATCTTGCAGGTCTCATTTTGGGTGACTCTGATGACATAGTCTTCTGCTGGATGTGAATTCTGTAGTTCATTACAGAATATACTCCCACCATCCCATTGATTGAGACATAAGTTGAGGGTAAATAGGAGGTAATTTGACTGAACAAAGGGTTGCTTGGTGAGAGTTCTGAGAGGATATTATTTAGCCTGGAATTTGTGGTAAAATACAACTGGGCATTTATTTCCTCAGCCACGTTTCATGGAAATATGACTGTATCTGGACGAATCTGTCCAGTCTTACCATTAAAATGCATTTGCGTGTGTTGGGATTGAGGGGAGGGAGAGCCAACTAAACTAATAGGCTCAAAGCCCTACAAGACATTTCTTTGTGAAAACCCTAAACTGCTCCATTGCTGTGAGAATATGACTATATGTTGATATCTTAACATTTCAGTAAGTTCTTTTGTGCAGTAATTAATTTACTTAATTTTACCTTGAATTATGGAAGCTGCATGTCTTTCAGTTGGTTACATATTAAATGTTACATTGTCATACTGTTTTTTGCCATTGTAATGTGCCTTTTTGTGTCTCTAAAAACAATTCAGTCTTTTATCTTGTGTTTTAGGTCACACACTGACTCTGTAAAAAGCATCACTTCTGAAACAGACTGCAATGATAATGTAGCCTCCCATAAAAATTCAGCGCAATCACTTAATAAGCACACCGTCAATGGCTTTTTTCAGCAGCAAAGCGTCTATGACTCTCCACCATCACGAGCTGCATCAGTGTCTGTAGACTGTAGCCTTTATTACCTGCCTAGGAGTTATTCACAGGATGTTTTACCAAAGGCAGTGTCTCCTTCTGGGACTGATGTAGAAGGAGAGCAACATGTTTTCAGTACTCCAACTGCAACATCTTCATTAGATATGCAAATGAGACATTTCTCCATTAGCTATGACATTCCCCCAACACCTGGAGGTACTTACCAGATTCCACGAACTTTTCCAGAAGGAACATTGGCTCAGTCTTCAAAGCTAGAGACTATTCCAGATATTCCTCCACCAAGACCACCAAAACCTCATCATCCTTCAGATCGCTCTCCTGTGGAGGCATGTAGCATTACCCGTACTGGCTCAGACACTGACAGTAGCTATTGCGTTCCTACAGCAGGGATGCCCTCGTTACGCAGTAATACCATTTCCACAGTGGATTTGAATTTATTTCGTAAAGGTTGGTATTTAATGAACTCTCCTTTTTTTTCTTTTCTTTTTTTTAAAAGCACAACTCAATGTTTAAACTAGTTTTCTCAATAGGTTACAAATGAGTTTTTCAAAAGAGTGTGTAAGGGAATTAGATGTCCAAATCACACCAAAAGCTAATTGCATTTGGGTACCTAAGATCTCCTGTACCGCATTGAAAATCCCAGCCAAAATTATGATTTAAGGGAGCATCTGAGCTTTTCAGAGTTTGCCTTTTTAGCATACCTTAGGTATCCGTAATTTAATGTTACACTAAATCTGTTGTATCTTAGAATTTCATATATAAAATATTTCTAATGGGTATCTCTAAAGTCTAGGTATTATTTTAACTTATGCTGATCTTATTCCCAAGCCTTCATCAGATAACAGACTTCAGATGTATTACCAACTAGATTATTATCAGAGGCAGTTCCATACCACTGTAGAAATCAGGGAACTGATAGTGACTGCTCCATGTTGTCCAGCATGTTCTACTATAGAAGTTTTATTCAATTTCTTTTTGAGAAGCTTTAATGCTTCCATTGTGTCTGGCCACACAAGACTTTATCCCCTTTTGGGCAGCATTGCCCCACATTGGGCAATCTTACCCCACGATGCAGTGGATAGTAAGGCCCGTGTCCGCCAGATGTTCACTCACCTTCGTCTCAGGGCAGGTGACAAAATGCTTTGCGATGCATCCGCTGGAGAAGGCCAGTGTTGCATCACATGTCACTGTTGCCCAACCCAGGCCAAGGTTGCCCACTGTGGGATAACGGGCCACCTCCCATGTTGCTGGGCCCATGCAGCCTGTCGGCACCATAAAGCAGCGGACACAGTTGACCATTCCTATGCATCCACATCACAGCCAAGGTCGGGATATTGGGTGGGATGGAGGGGTGTGTGTGGGGGGGGCCAAGTGTCCTCATGTATGGCTGGCTCCTTGGTCCACCCCTGGGCGTGGCGGTGACATGTGACAGCGGTAGCCCATCCGCCCATTTGCTTCATGATTGGGCCCATCCTTTCTCATGTGGCCTTACCAACTATCTGCAGCAGTAACCTCTTACTGTTGGAAGCTGGGAGTGAACAACAGGGAATGGATTACCCCATTGTGACCTGTTGGGTGCTTCTGCCAAGGGACTGAGATTGGCCAGTGTCGGAGACAGGATGCTGGGCTTGATGGACCATTGGTCTGACCCAGTATTGCACTTATGTCTTTGACATTTTGTAGGAATATCCATATGTAAAAAATACCAAAAAACATCATCCAAGTTTAGTTGACTTAAGTTTCTTTAAAACCGCTTCTATTTCCCTTCTCTTATTCTGTTCTTCAGGAAAGTTTTTGTAGGTTGGCAAAATAACTGAACATGAACATTCTGATGCTGAGCCTGTGCCTCTGAGGAATCAGCAGCAGCAACATATGCTGCCCAGGGTATGCTTGGGAGCTATTGGAACAGGTGCAAATGGGGAGAAGGAAGTGTCAGTGGGAGAGGGGAGTAGGGACCAGGACACACACAACTCCACACACACCCTACGTTCACACAAGTGCTCTGCCCCTGGCATGGAGGGAGATAATGCCTGTCAGGATAGTATTGTGGCCTGATATGTCTCACAGAGACAGGCCCCCTGTCATCATAGGGTGCAGAGCACAAGACTAAGCCCAGGGCTGAACACAGGCCGCCACATGTTCACACACAAACACTTACACCAGGGAGGCACAGGGAATGGAACGTCTGTGTGGAAGGTTGTGGGGGACGAGGGGAAGAGGGACGGAGAGAGGGACTACATACACCAGGGATTGAGGGAGGGGTTCTAGGAACGGGGAAGGAGAAAGGGCTAGCACACACACACTCACTCACACACACAGGTGCATATTCCAAACACACCAAGGGAAGGGGTACACAAGGAAGCAGACTTTCTAAACGTAATCCATAAGTAGTCACAAGCACCACCCAAACAATACACATTCCACAATACCCCATAAACAATCCAAATCACTTAGCTTTAACGGCCTGTTTCTAGCTCTGATTACCGGCGCTGGGAAGCTCTCTGCGCCAGCTTATCAAGCGTAGGGCACACCCCCTGCGTGCCAGAAGCCGCGTGGAACGCCACAATGGCTCTGGTCGTGACCCCGCCGTGACCCCGCCTCCCGCGGAGTCACGAGGGGCGGCACAACGCCGCCAGCGTCGGATCCGGCTGCCTCAGCAACCAGATGCGGCGGTGGCGGTACCTCTCCTGCTACAAGCCCAGGTTGAGGCGTCGGGCTTGAGACAGTGGCACGGGAGGCGGGGGGGCACCTGAGCCCTCCCGGCCCATGAGCCCCCCCGCTGAGCCCCCCAGGCAAGGGATCACAACGGCCAGGGGCGGCCCGGGTGCCAAAGGTGGAATAACCGGACCAGTCGGGGCGGATAGAAGGGATGCAGGCCCCCAGGAGCGGTCCTCCGGGTCATAACCCAGCCAGTCCACGAGGTAGTAGATACGACCCTGATGGAACTTGGAGTTGAGGATCGCTCGAACCTCATATGTGGGACCCAACGCAGAGGAGGCAACGGTATCCACGGGAGGAGGGGTGCCCACAAAGGGTTTGAGCAGTGAGACATGAAAAGTCGGATGGATCTTAAAGCGAGGGGGAAGGCGTAAGGTGTAGGCAACATCGTTGACCTTGTGGAGTACAGGAAACAGACCAATGTACCTGTCGTGGAATTTGCGAGAGGGACGGGCCGATGGGTACTACTGGCGGTCCAGCCACACTAAGTCCCCGGGGCCAAATGATGGAGCTGGTTGACGCCGTTTGTCGGTGTATCGTTTATAGTTTTGTCGGCCTTGGGCAAGGGTACGGTTGGCTAAGGCTTGAGTTTCCTGGATTTGGTGAGCTAGAGCCCCGGCTGCAGGGACTTGGACGGTGGACAAGTCAAATATTCCTAAAGAGGGGTGAAATCCGTATGTTACACAAAATGGGGAGGTTCCAAGAGAGGCGTTTGGGGCGTTATTGTACGCGAGCTCTGCCGTGGAAAGCCAAGCATACCAGTCGTCTTGTAGATAGTTGGTGTAACTGCGCAGGTATTAAATATTTTGGTTAACACGGTCAACTTGTCGATTGGCCTGGGGGTGGTATGCGGTGGAGAGTTTCAGCGTGACTTGCAGGGCCTTGCACAAGGTGCTCCAAAACCGAGATACAAACTGGGAACCCCGATCGCTGATGATCTCCATCAGCCACCCAGGAAGTTGAACTATGTGTCAGATGAATAAGCGTACTGTGCGTTGGGCCGTAGAAAGGCCTTTACAAGCCACAAAATGGCCCAACTTCGTGAAGTGTGTCGACGACAACAATGGTAGTATAGCCCCAGGACGCGGATAACTCTACTATAAAGTCCATGCCCACATGTTGCCAGGGGCCCCTTGGGTACAGGAGTTATCTGCAACAGACCCATTGACACCGCCCAGGGTATCTTGGTTCGCGCACAAGTAAGGCACTGCTCAACGTAATGATGTACATCGCATGGCAAGTGAGGCCACCAAAAGGTTCTTCTAATGAGATCACAAGTCCGGTCAGGTCCTAAGTGTCCTGCAAGAGGGGCGTCATGGTGGGACCGTAAGATTGGACTCCTACAGGAGGGGGGAACTACAATATGGTTGTCTTTTCTGAAAAGCACGTCTTTAGCCACATAGGAGGGGTTGTCAGTTAATGCGAGCTCTGTTGCGGTGGCCCACTGCAGTTGTTCTCGAGAGAGGTAAGTACCCACAAATACCCTAAGTTCTAAGATAGGGCCTTGGAAATGTTGTTTACTGTTGCAACCTTCCTGATAGCGTGACAGGGTGTCAGCCAGGACATTCAGCTTCCCTGGTCGGTACTGTATTGTAAATGAAAAATGAGCAAAAAATAAGGCCCAGCGGACGTGTCGAGCATTAGCAATTTGAGCACTTTGTAGAAAGGTGAGGTTTTTGTGGTCTGTGATGACCATCATGGGATATTGTGCCCCTTTCAGGTAGTGGCGCCATGCTTCAAAGGCCGCCTTAATTGCCAAGAGTTCCAGGTCAAAAATAACATAGTTTTGTTCTGCTGCGGAGGGTTGACGGGAGTAATAGGAGCAGGGGTGTAGTGCCTCATCGTCGGCGGACGGCTGTAACAAGACAGCTCCTATGGCCTCACTCGATGCGTTGGCCTCAACATGAAAGGACTTGCTAAAATCGGGATGTCATAGGATGGGTGCCATTAGGAATGCCTCCTTGAGGTACGTTAAACTATATTGCTGCTTGATCCCCCAGATGTATTCTAGGTTTTTCTTTAGGAGAGCTGTGAGGGGCTTAGTAATTTCTGCATAGTTGGGGATGATTATTATTATTATTAACAAACATTTATATAGCACCAGCAGTGCACCTGGCACTTTACAAAGTAATAAAATAGACACGGCCCCTGCCCCTAGGGCTTACAATCTGAGACAGGAGCTGGGGGAGAGATATAGGAAGGGGAACAGATGGAGAGACAAGGGGTCTAACATTCATGAAGATGCGAGGTCTCAAGTGCACGTACTTGGCTTGGTTACAATGAGAATGACAGCAGGCAGGTCCATGTAGCAAGGATAAGGGTAAACAGAACATAGGTATAGGAAATAGTGGCTCAGCAGGATAAAGAGTCAGACAGAGCAGAGTGAAAGAGGTGAGTTTTAAGGAGAGATTTGAAGGTATGAAGGGAGGGGGCAAGGTGGCTGTGGACAGGGAGGGAGTTCCAGGCATGGGGGGAAGCAAGTGAGAAGGAAAAAAGGCGCTTAGGGGAGCAGGGAAGGAATGGAAGGGTGAGAGAAGGGACAGAGGAGGAGCGAAGTGCATGGGCTGGAGTATGGAGGGTGATAAGTGCAGAGAGGTAGGGGGGAGCGAGGTTGTGAAGAGCTTTGACTGTAGTAAATCATGCTCCCCAAAAATCTTTGGAGAAGCTTGACATCCTTGGGAGCGGGCCTCATGTGCCCATAGAGACCCCTTCGGGAGTAACCACAAATCCGAGGAACTCTACTTTAGTGAGGTGGAAGGCACACTTCTCCCATTCTCAGTATAACTTGTTTTGACGAAGGCGCTGCAAAACTTGTCAGACATGGTGAACGTGCTGTGGCAGGGAAGTCAAATATGGGGATCATATCAATGGAGCCAGGGTATATCCAGAACCACGGAGAAAATGGGGTTGCAGACTATATCAAACATGGCATGCTCTTGGTGGTCCCTAATGGAGCATAGTAACAGTGGTGTCTGGGAGGTGGATGGACCTGAAACAAGGGGAGAACTATCGATAGAGTGTACCATCTCTGGGCGTGCCTTCGATTCTAAGGGGAGGGCAAAGGCACGGGCAAACCCCAGATCCATAAAGTTCCCAGATGCCCTCGAGTCAATAAGTGCCCATACTACACGAGAGCGGTGGGATTCAATGGTAATGGTGAGGGGCAGTTGTAAGTGGGGATCTTGAGTGATCCGCCTGGAAGGGTACTGTCCTATGGCCGGGATGAACCCTGCACATCCCGGCCCTTGGTGTTTCCTCGATCACGACCCTGTGGGGGCAATGGTGGACGTTCGTGTATAATATGGTCGGTGCCTCCACAGTAGAAAAAAGCCCTGGACTTTCGTCTTCGTTCCCGCTACTCTGCTGACAGTGGTCCTCGAGAGGCACCTAGCTGCATGGGCTCTGACTCCAAGTTGCAGGCGCCTTCTGGTGACGGGGAAGGCGCTGGAAGGACGCAGAGGGCAAATCCTCGCAAGTCCTGTCGTTCACGTCGTTGCTCGGTCAAACGATCCTGAATCTGAAGCGCCAGGCAGATGAGGGCTTTCCAAGTGTCCGGGAGGGTGGTGTACGCAAGTTGGTCTTTGATCTCTTTGCTAAGACCCTTCCAAAACATCACCGCCAGGACATCATTGGGCCATTAAAGATCCAGCGCCAATTGCTGAAAATGGGTGACATAATCTAGGAGGCTGCCCTTTCCTTGCTTAAGGGACATAACGGCGGCCTCTGCATCCCTACGACGATGGGGGTGATCAAAAAGGAAGGTGAACTCCCGGACAAAATCGGCATAGTTAGAGAGTAAGGGACTTTTCCCTTTTAACAAAGTAGTTGCCCAATCTAGTGCCAACCCACCCAGATTTCCAATAATATAAGCAACCTTGACCATGTTGGAGGCATAGGTGGCGGGTTGCATCGTGAACGTGAGCTTGCACAGGGATAGAAAGCCCTGAAACGAGCGCCGTTCACCCCCAAATTTCTCCACCCGGGGTCCCTTTGGTTCTCGGGGCCAGCCAGCCAACTGGGTGGTAAGGGTGCCTCAGGGGCGGTGGCAGGGGCTGCTGGAGTGGGCCCCTCCCGCGAGAGGCATGTTTCGTTTGAAGGTCTTTTATCTCCAAGGCAATAGATTGCACAGCTCGCACTAAGTCCCCCATTTCCCTTGCCAAATCCATGTCACTAGGTCCCACCGCTGGGAAGGGAGATAGGGGTTTAGGAGCTGGTAATCCTGTCAGTGTGGGAGGGGGGTAGGGACCAGGACACACACAACTCCGCACACACCCTATGTTCACACGAGTCCTCTGCCCTTGGCGTGGAGGGAGATAATGCTGTCAGGATAGTATTGTAGCCCGATATGTCTCTCAGAGACAGGGCCCCTGTCATCATAGGGCGCAGAGCACGAGACTAAGCCCAGGGCTGAACACAGGCCACCACATGTCCACACACAAACACTCACACCAGGGAGGCAGAGGGAATGGAACGTCTATGTGAAAGGTTGTGGGGGACGAGGGTAAGGGCCCAGGGCAAGAGAGAGAGCGGGACTACGTACGCCAGGGGCTGGGGGAGGGGTTCTAGGAACGGGGTAGGAGAAAGGGCTAGCACACGCATACTCGCTCACACACACATGCACAGATGCAGATTCCAAACGCACCAAGGGAAAGGATACACAAGGAAGCAGACTTCCTAAACACAATCCCTAAGTAGTCACAAGCACCACCCAAACAATATACATTCCACAATACCCCATAAACAGTCCAAATCACTTAGCTTTAGTGGCCAGTTTCTAGCTCTGATTACTGGCGCCGGGAAACTCCCTGCTCCGGCTTATCAAGCGAAGGGCACACACCCCTAGTGCCAGAAGCCTCATAGAATGCCTTGACGGCTCTGGTCTGGACCCCACCTCCTGCAGAGTCACAAGGGGCGGCGCAACACCGCCAGCGTCAGAGCCGACTACCTCAGCAACCAGATGCGGCAATGGCGCCTCTCCTGCTGCGAGCCCAGGTTGAGGCGTCGGGCCCGACACAGTGGCACGGGGCGGCACCTGAGTGGCACGGGGCGATCTCCTGGCCAGTGAGCCCCTGCCCCGACCACCAGGGCTGACAGGGCACCAGACCAGGTTCCCCTCAACCATCACCTGGACCCACTACAAAGCTCCAGCCTCTCTCTCTCCCATCTCAGGGTGCACCAAATGACACAGAACTCACCCACCCCCGCCCCTGGGGGAAAGAAGTATGGGCTCAAGTATGGGTATGCAGAGTTGTCCTGGACACATGACTTCAGCACCCCACCTACCCATTTTATTGCTGTCAGTTGATATTAAGATAGTCCTGAGACACTTAATTGGCTCAAACAGTAGATGACTCGACTTTAGTGATAAAGTTTCAGGATCCTGTTGAGTCTTCAAATTCAAATTTTACTGATTATGCACTGTTTGTGTAGGATTTAGGGGTCTGAGGGAGGGCAATGGGAGTGAGAGGAATTCTTACAGAGTAGGAGATTTACTTTAGAAATATTATGAAAGCATTCTTGTGTTGCTAAATTAAGCACTTGAAATTTTGGAAATGCTATACTGAGTGTTCCCTCAGCCTTTCTGTTCAAACCCTTTATGTACATGTATTATGATGACCGTGTCTGTGATCCTGGAGTTCATACATGAATTGTCCTGTTAAAGATTCCCTCCAAGTTGAAAGGGCGAGCAAGCCTGCAGATGTTAGAGGGTCTCTGTACAGGCTCACTCCCTGAAACAGGGCTATGAAAGTTACTTCCCATCTCACCGCTATGGAATATGTCCCCCCTTCCCCGCCATGTGGTGGAAGACGAAGGTAGGATGCGAGGTCCCAGGTTCACGCGCTTCGCTTGGTTACATCAAGAATGATGGCTGGTTGGTCCATGTGGTGTGGATATCAGCTGTCTCTTATACACATCTAGATGTGTATAAGAGACAGGTGTGTGTGTGTGTGTGTGTGTGTGTCACACACCTGACGGTAAGTGTCCTGATGATGCTCCTCATTCCTGGAGTCATAATACTGCTCAATGAAGCCAAAGTACTCCTCTCGCTTGCGCTGCAAGGTCAGCTTCCTCCGCTCCATG